>CAUYPK010077694.1:0-11038 GCA_963574355.1 Loris lydekkerianus | reverse complement strand
AGGTCAATAAGCATCAAGTAAAAATAACAGTAGAATAGAACTGGGAAGTTGCAAGACACATATACTGCAGTACTCTCTCTGTGGTATAGCACAAATGAAAACCCCAGGTTAAAAGAGAAAACATTGAGAAAGTAAACTCTGGCAAACCAGCCCAAAGCTGGAGATAGATATCACTGGAGGCCTTTGAAGCCTGTGATTGACTGAAGGTAACCATAGCAACAACAAATCTCACACCTTGACTAGCTTAAGAGAAACTTCATGTTTAGAAAAGCAAGCTCATCTCCTAGCATACAAATATTTACCTCAGTATTTACTATCCTATGCAAGGTATTGGCTTTTGGCAAAAATATGAAGCATGCCAAAAACAAAATAAAACAAAACAAGAATAAGCACCTTCCCAAGAGACACAGCAACTGGTATCAGATGGGGGAATTCAAAATAACTATGACTAATGTGTTAAAAGACTCAAGTGGAAAAAGGAGGCAACATTTCAGCAGAGAGATAGGAATTATAAAAATTCATGTCAATTAAAAAAAAGAAAAAAAAAAAAGACAGTGTATGGGCTCGGCACCCGTAGCACAGTGGTTACAGTGCCAGCCACATACACTGAAGGTGGAGAGTTCAAACTCAGCCCAGGCCAGCTAAACAGCAATGACAACTGCAACAAAAAATAGCCAGGCATTGTGGCGGGCACCTGTAGTCCCAGCTACTTGGGAGGCTGAGACAAGAGAATCACTTAAGCCCATGAGTATGAGGTTGCTGTGAGCTGTGATGCCACAGCACTCTACCAAGGGTGACATAGTGAGACTCTGCTCAAAAAAGAAAAGAAAAGAAAAGACAGTGTATGGAGTGGGAGAAAATACTTGCAAATCACATAAAGGTACAATATAAAATGTTAATAGTCAAAATATACAAACAACTCCTAGAATTCAATAACAAAAACTAATTATAACTTGATTTATAAATACTCAAGCAAACTAAATAGACATTTCTCCAAAGAATACATACAAACAGATATAGGAACAGGTGCTTGACATCACAAATCATAAGGGAAATGCAAACCAAAATCACAAGATATCACTTCACATACCGTACATACTCGAGTATAAGCCGAGTTTTTTGGCACAAAATTTGTGGCGAAAAACCTGAACTCGGCACAAATTTTGTGCCGAAAAAACTCAGCTTATACTCAAGTATTTACGGTATGTTAGAATGACTATTAGCAACAAAACAAAAGATAAAAAAACATTGCCAAGGTTGTTGTAAAAGGTAACTCTCGTATACTGTTGGTAGAAATTAAATTGGTTCAGCCATTATGGAAAACAGTTTGGAGGTATCTAAAAAAAGTAAAAATAGATCTACTATATAATTCCTATTATATTGTTATATTATTGATACATAATCCCAGTTCTGGGTGTATATCCCAAGGAATTCAAATCAGAATCTCAAAGAGATGAGTGCACTCTCATTTTCATTGCAGGATTATTTACAATATCCACTACATGGAAATAACCTGAATGCACATAGATGGTTAGATGAAGAAAACAAGGTACATACACACAATGGAATATTATTCATCCTTTAAGCAGAAGAAAATCTTGTCATTTGTGAAGATATGGATGAACCTAGTGGACAGTATGCTAAGTGAAATAAGCCAGGCAGAGAAGAACAAATACCACACAATACCACTTATATGATGAATCTAAAATATCTAACTCACAGATACAGAAGTGGACTAGTGTTTGCTAAAAGCTGGGGGAAAGAGAAAATGAGGAGGTATCACTCAAAGGATATAAAGTTTTAGTTATACAAGATAAATAACTCCTGGAGATCTATTGTTCAGCATCGGGCCAACAGCTAACAATATACTATGTTGTATACTTAAACTTTTACTAAGAGGGTAAACATTATGTTAAGTATTATTACCAAATAATGATAATAATAAAAATAACAAATAAGAGGGCAGAGGGAAACTTTTGGAGGTGATGAATAGGTTTATGACATAGATTATGAGTGTGTGCCTATCTTCAAACTCATCAAGTTGTAGATGGTAAATAAGTAATGTGAATTATACCTCAATAAAGTGTTTTTTTTTAATTCAGGTAATAAAGGAGAAGAGAGGATAAGCAAAGGGGGAAGATGGAAGAGATATTTTTTAGTTTGTCAATACAAAGTACCATAATTTTAACTCCTTATTTCCTAAAAAAAAAAAAAAAAAAAAAAAAAAAATTCCCACACAAAAAAATGCCCAGGCCCAAATGGCTTCATGGTGAATTCCATCCAAAGTTTTTAAAAGAAATAACATTAATTCTTCATAAGTTCTTCCAAGAATATATGAGACCAGGATTTTGGAGACTGGCTGGGCCTCAAAATGAGGCCATAGTATGAGGCCAGGATTATCCTGGTACCAAAACCAAAGGCAGTACATGAAAAGAAAACTATAAACTAGTATCCCTTACATTTTTGGATGCCACAATTTCAATAAAATACTAACAAACCTAACTACCACCATATAAGTGAATTCTACACTATGGCCAAGTAGGATTACACCGGAGATACAAAGTTCATTCAAAATATGAAAATCAATGCAATACACCATATTAGTAGAATAAAGTACAAAAATCACATGATCATCTCAATAGACACAGCAACAATAGTTCCTAACAAAATTTTACACCTCTTCATGGGAAAAATCTCAACAAAACAGGAATAAAAGGGGACTTCCTCAATATGATAAAGGGCATCTATCAAAAAACCCACAGCTAACATCATATTGAATAGCGAAAAACTGAAAGTATCCCCCCATAACACTGGAATTTACAGAACACTCACTCTTCCCACTTTTATTCAACATAGAGGTTTTATTCAGGGCTCTTAGGCAAGAAAAAGAAATAGGATCCAAACTGGAAAAAAAGAAATAAAAACATCTATATTCACAGATGACAAGCTCTTACATAGAGAAAATCCTAAAGAATTCGTAAAGCCCACACATGCAAACACACACTATCAAAGGTAATGAATGAGTATGTTGAAGTTGCAGGATACAAGATCAAAACACAAAAAATTGATTGTATTTCTATATACTATCAAAGAAACATCAAAAATTAAATTAAGAAAACCACTCTATTTAGAATAAAATCAATTTTAATCTTATTTAAAAATGTATTACAGATAATGTATCTAATTTAGTATTATAGATTTGATACTAAATGTCTCTTTTTTTCTCAAAAAATAAAAGTTTGCCTTCGAGGTATAAGATTTACTACCCTAAAGATTTTCTGGCCCTTAGGGCTGGCAGTTCCTATTGAAAAGTTCAAAAGTATTTAAGTAGGATAAAAAAACAAAATAAATATGAATACTGCTTTCCAAAGTGACAACTAAGGAAGTCATAGCCCTCAAAACTGAGCTAGGGGGCTCAGTGTATTTTTTCACTCCTGTCACATTACTTCATGGTCACACCTTGTATTTTAGGTCAACAATGAAACCATTCAGCTAAAATAACTCAATATTTTTGTATTTTACTTACTCCTGACCTGCCATCTAATCCTTAATAGGAAAAAATAGCACCACTTCTCAAACTGTTACAAAACTGCCAAATCTGTTTTTAAATTTTCATGTTCTTTTCATCTCTTTTCCCATAAGAAATATTAAGAAATATAAATTAGGCTCAGCGCCTGTAGACCAGCGGCTAGAGCACCAGGCACATACACCGGAGCTGGCGGGTTCCAGCCTGGGCCTGCCAAACAACGACAATTGCAACCAAAAAATAGCTGGGCATTGTGGCAGGTGCCTGTAGTCCCAGCTACTTGGGAGACTGAGGCAAGGAATTATTTAAGCCCAAGACCTTGAGGTTGCTGCGAGCTGTGATGCTATGGCACTCTACCCAGGGCAACATAGTGAGACTCTGTCTCACAAAAAGAAAGAAAGAAGGAAGGAAGGAAGGAAGGAAGGAAGGAAGGAAGGAAGGAAGGAAGGAAGGAAGGAAGGAAGGAAGGAAGGAAACATTAAATGGCTAATTAACTATTACAGTTTGAAAGGCCTTCCCTAGAACCTGGTTTTCTCATAATTTTGAACTAACCAGGCACTGAAGCCCTTACCCATATCATCTTATTCAATCCTCACAACAAAGCTATGTAGAAGGTACATTTTGAAAGCTCCAATTTTCTAGATAAGGAAATTGAGATTCAGAGAGGTGAAGAATCCAATATTCTCGGGGTCAAAAGAGAGAGTGAAGAACCATAGCTAGATCTTTCCACCTCTGAAACCCTCACAAAGTCCACTAAACCACCCTGCCTCTTGTATGGCCCAGTGTCTAGGTATATAACCAAGCAATTTCCCAGCATGTTGAATGGAGAGAAGAGCCTTGAGTTTTAGATCTCATGGTATTTTGAGAACAGTACAAATGGTTTATAATGAAAAGTCCTTAACAATTTACTTGATTTCAGATTGTGGATGAAAACTTAAATACACTACCTGTGGGGGAAGAAGGAAATATTGCAATCTGTATAACACAAAACCAGCCTGCTTTTCTGTACTGTCCACACATGGTAAGGGGAATTTTATTTTTTTCTAAATACAAGATGGCCATAAAGTTTGTGGTTAGTAAACATACAGGGTACTTTATGATTCTCCAAATACTTTTGCCTCAACTTTTAATTTTGCGAATTTTCAAATCTACAAAAAATGATGACATAATAGTGCAATGAACACCTAGCTGTATATCTCTTACAGGTGTTCACCTATTTTTAAGATTGTGCCTCGTTAACTTTGTATTAGTCCATTTTGATGAAGGGAGTAAGTGCCGACATCACGATATGTTGCTCTAAGATTTCAGCATGACTCTCCTAAGAATAAGAAAATCCTCAATCCTCAACATGATCACTTCTAAGAAAATTAAAAATAACTCTTTACTATTACCTAGTATATAGTCCATATTTATACTTTCTCAATTATACTCAAATGTGTTTTAGAGCTTTTGAAAATCCAAAATTCAATCAAGGTTCATCCATTCATTTGGGTTCTCATACTTCTTTAGTAGTTTTTATCTAAAATTGTCCCACTATCTTTGTTTTTCATGATTTAGACATTTTTGAAGAGTAGAGGCTTGTTATGTTTGCCTAGATTCATCTATTATTTCCTTATAATGAAATTCAAGATAGATATTTTTGCAAGAATATTACATAGGTGACAGATATTTCTTGTTTTTTTACATCAGGAAACACTGTATTGTCTCAACTTGGGTGCTAATAATTTTGATCCTTTGGTTCAAAATTGGTAGCTGCCATTTCTCTTCATTACAGAGGTATATTTTCCCCCTTTTAATTAGTAAATAATATTTGAGGAAACAATTTGAGACTCTGTGAATATTCTATTCTCCAATTAACTTTGACATGATGAATTTATCGTTCATAGATAATTCTTTTCTGAATCAATTATTAAAATGGGGGTACAAAATGGTGATGTTCAAACTGCTATTTGTTATACATCAATTAAGTTGCACTGTCCTATAGAAAAGGGCTGTCCTTTTTTTTTTTTTTTTTTTTTTTTTTTTTGAGATAGAGTCTCATTCTGTCTTCCCCAGGTAGAGTACTGTGGCATCGTAGCTCACAGCAACCTCAAACTCTTGAGCTAGAGTGATCTTCTTGTCTCAGCCTCCTGAGTAGCTGGGACCACAGACACCTGCCACAGTGCTCAGCTAGTTTTTCTATAGTTAGTAGAGATGGGGTCTCACTCTTGCTCAGGCTGGGATCAAACTCCTGAGCTCAGGCTTGTGCACCTGCCTCAGCCTCCCAGAGTGTTAGAATTACAAGCGTGAGCTACTGTGCCCAGCCAGGACTATGCATTTTTTCTATAAAATAAAGCTTTCTTTTACTTATTTTTAAAATATATTTTTTATTTATTTGGCCTTTTCTAGTAATAAAACTGACTTATGTTCAATATAGAAAACTTTGAAACACATAGAAGGAGACCAAAGAAGAAAATTCTTTTCCCTCAAAATGCCACTATTATTATCCACTGTTAACATTTGGAGGGTGTATACCTTTATCATTTTTATGCATATATATTATTTTATAAAATTGAGATTACATTCAGTCTGCTATTGTGAAATCTGCTTTTTTAAACTTATGATCTTCAGATATTAGTATATCATCTTATGTGATAGCATTTTTAATTTCACAGTCTATCAAATGAAGTATTATGATCCTTTTTAACATATCCACTATTGTTGGAAATTTTGGTTATTTCCAGCATTTCATGTTGTAAATACTGCTTCAATCAGTATTTACTGCTGGACCTGGTCCTATGCTAATCAATCAGCATCCTTATTAAGTCTTTAAATACCTCTTTGAGAATTTTTTTTTAATGAAAACTGTCTATTTAAAAAAAAAAGAAAGAAAGAAAAGAAAACTGTATTTTAAAGTCAACTGACTTTTTTTTTTTCTTTGAGAATTTTTTACAGAGTTTTTGAGTTAAGGCCTAGACAAAAAAAAATTAATATTTTAATATTACAAATTTCTATAAGAGAATAATGCTTATTATTGCCAAACGCTGACAAGACAATCTAAATACACTGAGATTTTAAAAAATCTTGGTTCAGCGCCCATGGCACAGTAGTTACAAAGCGGGCCAAAACCAAAATAAAAAACAAGAATAAACACCTTCCCAAGAGAAACAGCAACTGGTATCAGATGGGGGAATTCAAAATAACTATGACTAATGTGTTAAAAGACTCAAGTGGAAAAAGGAGGCAACATTTCAGCAGAGAGATAGGAATTATAAAAATTCATGTCAATTAAAAAAAAAGAATAAAGAAAAGACCGTGTATGGGCTTGGTGCCTGTAGCACAGTGGTTACAGCGCCAACCACATACACCAAAGGTGGAGGGTTCAAACCCAGCTAAACAACAATGACAACTTCAACAAAAAATAGCCAGGCATTGTGGCGGGCGCCTGTAGTCCCAGCTACTTGGGAGGCTGAGGCAAGAGAATTGCTTGAGCCTAAGAGTTTGAGGTTGCTGTGAGCGGTGACATCACAGTACTCTACCGAGGACAACATAGTGAAACTCTGTCTCAAAAAAAAAAAAAAACTCACCCATAAGATGGAGATTCCACAGAAGAAATACAGATATCTTATATACCTATTGGGATTATTGGGTTAAGAATGAGTTGCTTACATAGTGTTTTACTAAAATTCATTAGAACTTTAATAAGCAGATTGCTCATTAAATCTAAGAATTTGAACAAATCTTTCATGTAATTTCTATGGCAGTTAAAGTCAAATACTGTAGAATCTGCAGACATTCGAATGACTAAGCAAAAGGGGCTAGCTTCAGGCAAAGGGGCTTTTGTACTAATCACTTTCTTATGTTTCCGGGGTAAGAACTTTAAATAAGTTAAATGTCAGTCATGGAATTTTAGTCATGGGCAGTGTGAAAATAAAAGGCACAATTCAAAGACAGGGAGCCCTGATTGCATTTTTATGAATGATGAGCCTAAGAAAATAGTAGCGAGCGTCTCTTACACATGCTGGACCTGGCCCTATGCTAAATACTATGCTTGGATTGCCTCAGAGCAAACCTCTGAGTAAAGTACCATCTTTTTTCCTATTTCCTTCTGGATGAGGCGGGGAGGAACTGAAATTAAGAGAGATGACTAAGCAAAGATCTCTGTGTGTTTTGAGAGTTGTCTATGTGGGGAGTCCCTGGAGTGTGAGCATCTTGTGTTATTTTTTCCCCATCTCCCTTTGAGGCTAGCCACAGTGCTCAATTCATACTATTAAATGATTGTGGAAGTGAAGTAAAGCGGGGCTTCTGAATTTGTTATTCTATCAGGTGAGCTGGGAGGAATATACTTCAGCCAGAAGCCACATGTTTTACCTCACAGGGGACCAAGGGATCATGGATGAAGATGGCTACTTTTGGCTGACTGGTAGAGCTGATGGTGATGCTGATGCCCTGGTCAGAGGTGGCGAATGCCATGCTTACTGCTCCTGAGCCTGGGGGCTGCAGGAGTTTGAATAAGAGTCTGGACTGCCTCAGATACATTGGGATTATAAAAATTTAAAAAATATAAACAAAAAGAATAAAAAATAAAACTTATGCACACTCTCATATTAGAATATACTCTCTAGTCTCCTTTTCTTCTTACATATAAACATTTATTTTTGGTAGAAGTGAGTTCCAGAGAAATGCTAGAGCATAACTTACATTTTCACTCAACAATATAATATAAATATTTTTCTCTGTAATTAAATATACTTATGTAAATTCATTTTTAAACTTTAATTGAGTATTAGTATAATACTCTTATACTAACAGCTCAATGAATTTTTACATGCATATACACCCCTGGCACCTTCTAGATCAAGATAAAGGATACTTCCAGCATCCTGAGCTCTCTCATCTCCTCATACCTCTATGAAACTGTACTTCTTTTGTAAACGTTGAACTGAATTTCTGTGCCTAAACAGAGTTTCAGGGATTGAGAAATGTAGAAGAAATTCCAAGAAGTGATCAATTCCAAGTAAAAGATGGCTATAGGCAGATTCTATGGGCCATCCTGATTCAAAGCTTGCTGACCACAAAAATCACAGGAATGTTCAGAAATAGAAATCAAAGATCTAGGCTCTAGGAAGACTTATTGACATTAGATGCCATTGCTTCTGGGACCTAAGCCAGCAAACTTGCTTTCCCACTTTTTCCCCACCCTAATCCTTGACCCAATTAAAAAATCCCAAGAAATTTTTGCTCAAGAAGTCACTCTCCTTTGTATGTTCCCCATCACATAGCAGTGAATGAAATACTTTCCTTAGCCTCTAACAGGTCTCAATTTTTACAGTGAGCACCACCACCAATCCAGCAATGACCAGTATTCTGACTTCTAAACTATGGATTCATTTTGCCTTTTCCTAAACTTCCTAGAAATAGAATCATACAGTATGTACTCCTTTGTGTCTGTGTTCTTTCTCACAAAACCATGACTAGGAGATTCATCTATGTTGCTATATGTATCAATAGTCCATTCCTTGTCATTGCTGTGCAGCATTCCATTGTATGAATATACTCAGAATTTATCCATTCTACTATCAGTGATGATTGAAGTTCTGTCCTATTTGAGATAACATGAGTAAGGCTACCATGAATATTTTTCTACATGTTTTTTGCAGAATATATGCAGAGATTTACTATACATACACACACACACACCCCCCCACACACACACACAGACATATTTATAGGAGTGATAGGTATGTAGATTTTAAGCTTTAGTAAATATTGTCATACTGTTTTTAATTACCAATTTCTACTCCCACTAAAATGGAGTGAAGTGGTCCATTTGAAAGAATGTTCCAGCTGAATGAAAGTTCCAGTTGAAGCTTTCCAGAACAAAAGTCCACTATTGTGAATCATTTAAAATTTAACAATCTGGTAAATATGTAGTAGTATTTCATTATACTTTTAATATAATTTTAAGGGTCACTAGTAGTTTATCCTGCCAAGATACCAATGTATCTTCCTTTACCAATCCTTATTATTGAATATTTAAGGTCCCCCTCCCATTTTTTACTTTAAAACACTTGGATGATCATCCCTTAATATTAGATTTTGTCTGCTAGTATCAGGAATAAAAGCATTATCACTGTCAATCACATACACATTAAAAAGATAATAGGAGGGGGCAGCACCTGCAGCTCAAAGGAGTAGGGTGCCAGCCCCACATGCCGGAAGTGGTGGGTTCAGACCCAGCCCCAGCCAAAAACTGCAAAAAAAAAAAAAAAAAAAAAAAAAGATAATAGGATGCTCAGTGCCTGTAGCTCAAGTGGCTAGGGTGCCAGCCACATATACCAGAGCTGGTAGGTTTGAATCCAGCCTGGGCCCACCAAACAACAATGACAAATACAATAAAAAAATAGCCGGGCATTGTGGCAGGTGCCTGCAGTCCCAGCTGCTTGGGAGGCTGAGGCAAGAGAATCACTTAAGCCCAAGTGTTGAAGGTTGCTGTGAGCCATGATGCTACAACACTCTACCCAGGGCGACAGCTTGAGACTCTGTCTCCAAAAAAAAACAAAAAAGTGGGAGCAATACATGATTGCAAGAGGGACTTTGCCTAACAAATGCAATCAGTGTAACCTGGTCTATTGTACCCTCAATGAATCCCCAACAATTAAAAAAAAAAAGATAATAGGTAATGTTATGAACCTTTTATGTCAATAAATTCAACAATGTAGATAAAATGGAAAAATGCTTTGAAAAATATAACTTTCTGAAACTTGTACAAAATAAAATAAAGAGCCAAAATAATTCAATAAGTACCTTTTTTTTTAATTTTAGAAGCTAGATTTCAGTTTTTTTTTTAATGTGCTAAAAAGGTTTTTTCTTAAGGTATAGTTTTAAATTTGAAATAATTATTAACAACCTTACCATACATAAAGCTTGTGACTCAAGTAGTTTTAGTGGTAAGTCCCATCAAAAATTTAGGATTACATTCATAGTACCCAAAGACGGGTAAGATCACTCTGCGTTCAGTCAACCTAAGCCAGGGACCAAACCATTGATGTTTGTATCCCCATGACAGGTAAGACTGAAACTGCAAGAGCAGGCAACCTAAGACAGGGGCTATGTTTTTCCGCCATACAAGAAACAAAAGAGGGAATTGTTGGGCCCTGCCATGTGCCTGAGGCCTAGTGCAACTTCCCGAGCCTGACTAGAAGTAGATCCATCCAGCTACTTCCGCGTAGCAAGGCCCGGCCTGAAACTGCCTCTACCTAGATACAGCCAACGTGGTACCATGCCACTGGCCCAACCCTGTCATGTACCTCATCCCCCGCCTTCTTTCCCTGCCCCTTCCCCATGCTCTATATAAGTGGCTGCTTGACGCAATAAAGTTGAGTTCCTGCTTAAAAAAAAAAAAAAAGAATTGTGATACGGAGAGAGCATTTTTGAAAGCAAACATACAGAAAGAAATGTGGAAATACACTACTCATTATGGAAAGCATCCTAGAGATACTACCTACTTAGCCACTTATGTACATTTAAAGC
>CAUYPK010077691.1:0-20785 GCA_963574355.1 Loris lydekkerianus | reverse complement strand
AGAGAGATCTGCAGTTATTCTAATATTCTTCCCCTTGTAGGTAATGGTTTTCTTTTGTCTGGCAGCTTTCAGAATTTTTTCCTTCATATTAACTTTAGTGAAATTGATTATGATGTGTCTGGGGGATGTCTTATTTGGGTTGAGTCATGCTGGAGTTCTGAAGCTGTCTGCTATCTGAATTTCAGAATCTCTTGGCATGTCTGGAAAGTGCCTCTTCATAATCACATGGAGAAGAGACTCTGTGCCTTGTGAAGCCACTTTGTTGCTTTTGGGGATCCCTATAAGATGAATACTGATTTTCTTCAAATTATTCCAGAGCTCTCTGAGAGAGTGATCTGTTTTTGCCCTCTATTTCTCTTTCTCTTTGAGAGTTTGGGAGCGTTCGAAAACTTTGTCTTCAATATCAGAAATCCTTTCTTCTGGTTGCTCTATTCTGTTACTGAGGGATTCTACTGTGTTTCTCAGATCTTTGAGAGCTGCAACTTCTTGTCTCAATGTGTCAAATTCTTTGGTCATTTGGTCTTTGAGTTTGTTGAATTCTTGAGTTCTATATTTTGGGTTACTGCTTGGAGTTCTAATTAAATCTTATTTGCTATCCAGATTCTAAATTCGATTTCTGATATCTCAGCTATTTGTTTGTGCATGGGATCTTGTGCTGTGTCTGCCCCATTGATCCTTGGGGGGAGTTGATCTACTCTGATTATTCATATTGCCAGAGTTTTTCTGTTGATTTCACCTCATGATTGTTTTTCACCATTGCTTCTGGCCATTCTCAGAGTTGGGGAGGTGTCTCTCCAAGAATAGACCCCAGCAGGGTCACTCTATTGTTGCCGGATCTTTGTAGGGAGTGACCATGTGTAGTTCCTCTGGGGCTGCTCTAGCTAGGGAGTTCTGGTTGTGGAAGCAGCTCCTGTGTGTGACACACCCGGATCCAGCAACAAGGCAGGAGGTGGTGTGCATGGTTCTGGGAGTGCCTGGCGCCCAGTGACTTTGGCACAAAGTCCAAGGCTCCAGTGGCCTCTGGCCAGGAAAAGGGCCCTGCACAGAGGCAGGGAGGTTTCTAGAGGGTGCATGGCTACCTGGCCAGATGACTGGGCTAGTGTGGAGGCTGGGAGGATGCAGGGTTGCACGGCTTCCACAATTACTGGTCAGGGCATGTGGAGGCCAGGTGGGCACAGGTCACGGGCTGGGGTCGCGGCACAGCTCTTATGGAGGTCTGGGTGGCGCCAAGCCCAGGAGTTTGAGGTTGCTATGAGCTGTGACATCACGGCACTCTACCCAGGGCAACAACTCGAGGCTCCAGTGTGCCAAAACCAGCTCACTCTGCCCCTAAGGATTAAGGCTGTAAGGCAGCTCAGTCCCCGCCTTTAGGCTTCTCAGCCACTAGGTTACTAGGTCCTGCTGATCCTTGCTCTGGGACCCTGAGGGCGGAGCTTGCCGGGGCAGTTCTCTCTTCTCTCACAATGGCTTCCTGTGCCCAGCTCAGTGGCTCAGTCTGGAGCCCCAGACAATGCCCAAAGTTCTCCGCACTCCTGCTCAAGCTCTCCTCAAGGCAGTTCAACTAAGTGCCAAGTCCAAAAACACCAAAACAGTTCACAGGTAAGGCCTTTCTGGTTTGCAGTCTCACTGCTGCTTGTACTTACGGTTGCTGGCAGGATTAGGTTGATTGAACACACACAACCACTTGCCAGTTTTCCACTGTTTTTGTCCTCCTCTTGGGATCCAGAAGTCTCTTGCTGACTCCCTGTATCCTCAAAGGGATGATTATCGGCAGATCCTACCAGCCAGAGATCCCTAAAGTCTTATCTCCCCAGACTCACCACACCCTGTTGCAGGGAAGCTGTTACTTGTCCGCCATCTTTAATCCATCCCCCAGTGGATATTTTTTAATACTTTCATCACTATGGAATTTGGGTTTTGATCAAGAATTTCTGAGTGAGTTTACTTTGGTGGTAGAGCATTGTGCTGGTCATTATGGAGGATGGGTCTGAGAATATCCTGAAGAGCTGGTTTAGTTATGGCAAATTTCTTAAATGTGTGTATGTCATTAAAGTATTTGAGTTCTCCATCATAAATGAAACTCAATTTAGCTGGATACAGGATCTTGGACTGAAAGTCGTTTTGTTTTAGGAGATTGAAGGTTAATGACCATCCTCTTTTAGCTTGAAAAGTTTCAGCAGAGAGATCTGCAGTCATTCTAATATTCTTCCCCTTGTAGGTTATGATTTACTTATGTCTGGCTGCTTGCAGGATTTTCTCCTTCATATTAACTTTGGTGAAGTTAATTACAATGTGTCTAGAGGTGTTTTATTTAGATTGAATCACCCTGGGGTTCTGAAACTGCTATCTGAATTTCAGTATCTCTTGCTATGCTTGGGAATTTCTCCTCAATTATCTCTTAGAGTAGAGTATCTGTGCCTTTTGGAACATCTTCTTCTTCTTCTTCAGGGATTCCTATAAGGTGAATGCTTGCTCTTTTGGAGTGGTCCCATGATTCTCTCAGAGAATGATCCATTTTTGCTCTCCACTTCTCTTCCTTCTTGAGTGTTTGAGTGTGTTCAAAAGCTTTGTCTTCGATGTCAGAGATCATTTCTTCCAATTGTTCCATTCTGTTACTGAGTGATTCCACTGTATTTCTCAGATCTTTGAAGGCTGCAAGTTCTTGCCTCAATGTGTCAAAATCTTTAGTGATTTTGTCTTTGAATTGATTGACTTCTTGAGACAGCTTTTGAATTACTCCTTGAATTTCTACTTCCAACTTTACCTCCATTCTATTAATCTTATTTGCAATCCAAATTCTGAATTCAGTTTCTGACATTTCAACCATTTGTTTATGAATGGGATCTTCTGTTGTGTCCTTTGTTGTTCCTTGGGGGAATTGATCTACTCTGATTACTCATGTTGCCAGAGTTTTTCCACTGGTCTGCCCCATAATTATTTTTAACTATTTGGCTAGAGAAACTGGTAAGGTGAAATTGAATCGAGGGCTCCTGGAGTTGTAATTAACCAGCCCTTTACCAAAGAACTGGGACTGGTGATTGCAGTTTGTCCCCTAGAGCTTTACACAGGTCTCATTCAGTACTACAGCCTGAAACTCTGGGTACCTGCTTGGTGTGATGGGGCTAGGTGGCTCTGTCCTGTATTCAGCTAGTCTCTGTCCAATTGTAGTCAATCAGTGGCTTTAGGTTGAAATCTCACCTGTGGAGATATGTAAGATACCTTGTCCCCAATAGGCACAACTAGAAGAGGAGAATCCCACACTCTTAGAACAACACAACTAGGGTACAACCTTGGCGGGTCCCCAGGTGATCAGCCCAGGTCAAGAGTGCCAAACCAATTTTCCTGGTCAACACAAATGCAGGTCAAGTGGGAGAATTCAAAAAGTCTCCAGCAACTGGACAGTGGAGCCCACTGACAGCTCAAGTGTAACTCACTCTGGTGCTCCATGGTGTCAGAAAGGCCCACCCAGCAAAATAGTCCAGGGGAGCTGGTTCCTCATTCCCCACCTTGCACCTCCATCACACCCAGGCACTGGTAGCCCAATGGGGCTGTGGCCCAGTTCCCTCCAATGAGCAAATGCACCAGGGATTTTGGCCTGCCAGAGTCAGAGGGAAGTCAATGCCTTTTTGGCCAGGCCACCACACTCTGCCACTAGCTGGCTGGGGGAGCAGAAGCCTGACTACTCTGGGTGCTCAATGGAAAGTGGGGAGTGTTCCACCTGAGCTTGTTCCAAACCAGAGGTTAACAAAGCAGCAAATGTTTTTCTTCCTCTGAGAACGTGCCTCTGACCTAGCCTCTCTGCTCCTCTGGTATCCCTGCAATGTGAGGTCTCGCTCCCTCTGGCAGTCCGCAGAATTGGGCAGGTTTTGCTCCGAAATTTGACCTCAGCAGGATTGCTCTATGAACACTGATGCTGCATGGGAGGTGTATTTACTTGGGTTCCCATGCCTCAGTCGTTCCTGAGCCTCCACCCTTTGCATGAGATGCAAGCCTCTGCCTACTGCTGAATTGCACTTTCTCAGAGCCAGACCAGACACTTTCTCCCATACCTTTCTGCACTGCTACCAGATTCACTGTTACAGCATAGCTGCACTGCCACAGTCCATGCAATGCCCAGTTCTAACAAAGAACTGTAGAAATTCTGGTCTCTTCAGGGGTTGGGCTTCTAGATTGCCAGACAAGGGGGGAAGGATGGACTGAAAGTTCAAAGTGGCAGGGAAAATATTTGTTCAGCCTTCATGCCAGACAAGAGAATACCCAGGCTCACAGCAGGGACTCTCTGGAGAAAGAGTCCCAGCTCCAGCAACTTGCTCCCATGGGGTGAGCAAAGAGGACCTCAGTTCACCGCTCACTAGTAGAGATCCCACAGCAAGCAAGCAACTCCCTTGAGGGAGGGGATGGAAATGTGTCCTCTATGGGATGAGTTCTAGGCCTGAAATTTGTTTCAGGAGTTGCAGCTTGCCTCAGCAGCGAAGACATGCAATTATCAATCTCTTCTCAGCTCAGATCCTGCCCATCAGCTTTGTTTGGTTCTTTCTGGCCATTATCTCTCCCTCTAGATGGGAGCTTCTGTTGAAAGCTAGCTCCAGTTGACCATCTTCCCCCACTTCCCTTTGTTTGGTTGTTCCAGGAGAGCTGAGCTAAATTTCTTTCCTGTCCACCTCATGTTTTCATGCTCCCCCTCTGTTTTCTGTAGCATTTTAAATCAAATCTCAGACATTATCTCATGTCTTCTATTAAAAAGTTCAGCATGGATATCTAACTCATTAGAGTCTTTGAAAAAGGAACTAACATGCCATTGACACATCTAGTAAATGAACAATAATTCCTTATTATCATATAATATCCAAACATTATAAAAAATTTTCCAGTTGCTTCAAAGTTTTTTCCACTTTTCATACTGACTTGATTTAAGTGAGGATCCATATAGGATCATTTTATTTTATAAAACCCCCCTCTCCCATTTTATACTTGCTGTTATTTAAAAATAACAACAACAAAACAGGGTCATTTGTAGGGTCATAACTGATTTGTGTAATTTATTCCTTTTATTGTCATTTGACATAATTCTTTATTCTCTTACATCCTTAAACTGTTAGATACAGTACAAGGACACTTCATAAGGGTGTTGGATACTTCTTATTGCATCCTATCAGAGCACATAATAGCAGATTGTCTTACTTTTAGTTATGGTAAGAATAATTAGTGGATTCCAACATTCTCAGCTTGAACTATTCATTAATAAAGTTCTCATCAGCCTTTCACCAAGCAAGGGCTTTTAGTTATTGTTAGTAAATGTTGCTTAGATTGATTATTTGATTGGAAGTTGCAAAATGGTTATTTTTATCAGTCTTTTATGTGTTCCTCATTTATGAACTGGAATTATTTTACAAAAGAAAAAAAAAAGTAGGCTTGGTGCCCATAGCACAGTGGTTATGGCACCAGCCACATACACCAAGGGTGGTGGCTCAAACCCAGCCCAGGCCAGCTAAACAACTGCAACCAAAAATTAGCTGGGTGTTGTGGCAGGCATCTGTAGTCCCAGTTACTTGGGAGGCTGAGGCAGGAGAATCACTTAAGGTTGCTGGCAGCTGTGACGCCACAGCACTCTACCAAGGGCGACAAAGTGAGACTCTTTCTCAAAAGAAAAAAAAAAAGTAAATTTACTTTACCAAATATTTTGTATCCTGGAAATACATATTTAATAGGAAAGTCATGATAAATACTTGATGAAATTTCAGACTAATGACTTAGTGCATTGGAAAGATGACCAAGAACAATTATGATTTTACTGATTTTATTTGATATTTTCCAATCTATCACAGTTCTTACTTTTTTGATGCTAAAATTGTCCCTTCTTTGGCCAGTAGAGATATCTTCTACTTGGTTTCCACATCATTATGACATGACTCTTGTGATCTTCGACAGCTTTCTTTTTTATGTCACCCTGGGTAGAGTGTAGTGGCATCACAGCTCATAGCAACCTCAAACTCTTGGGCTCACATGATTCTCTTACCTCAGCCTCCCAAGTAGCTGGGAGTACAGGTGCCTGCCACAATGTCTGGCTATTTTTATTTTTATTTTTTTGTTTGTAGTTGTCATTGTTTTTTGGCAGGCTGAGGCTGGATTTGAACCCACCAGCTCTGGTACATGTGGCTGGCACCCTAGCTGCTGAGTTACAGGCACCAAGCCAGCTTTCTTGTTTTCTACCACAAAAAAATTATTCTTCCAGTTCCCTTTATTTCCTATTCTTAGACCAAGTGTCTTAAAGAGTGTTAGTTCTTTTAATATATATTAAAAAAAAAATGTTTAGAGATCATACTCTGGTGTGATCATTACTCTCTGGTCTCATTGCTTCTATATCTTTTCAGTGTAAAAACTTGGAAAAAAAAGGATTTTTTATTACAATTTTTTTATATTTCCAATTCAAATTAAATATTAGAGTGATTTTCAATTTTCTTGATTTATGCTTTTATATTTTTGTCATATTGAACATCTTTGTTCCTAATAAATTTTTTTTACTTGATTATAACACACCCATGTTAATATTAAAATAACACTGATAGTATTACCAAAATAAACTGCCTCTTTCTTTAGAAGCATAACCTCAGAGGAAGATTTGTATAAAAGTGATACAATAATGTTTTCATGAATATAAACCAACAACAAAAATAGGAACTTGAGAGGTAGGGAAAGGAAGAAAGTAAAGCAAGGGTAGGATAACAATTGAGTCTGGAAGGAAGAAATTTTGTACTAATCCTGCAAGGAAGCAGTGGAAACAGTGCAGGCCATACCTCTGAGTTGTCATAGCCAAAGTTAAAGGAGTTGGAATATTTGTATGCTAGAACCCATAAGTGATTAGCTAAAGGCTATATTAGGGAGCTGCTAAATTTTCAGATCCTCTTTCCGTGAGCACAGATAAAGTCAGTTCCAAAAGACCCGGAGCAATCTTCAGACCAACTTATAAACATGCTGGCTATTGGCAGTGAAAGCACAAACAGAGTTTGTGTGCACAAAAAAATGAAATATTGCAGGAGATATGGGCAGAGCACTGACAGCATCTATTACCCATTACATTGCTTAGTGTTCTCTCCTTTCACTACATTCATTCCAATAATTCCTTATGAAGAAAAGAAGAGGGCTAGAGAAACATTTGTGTCTCCACTACTGCAGTTGATCCCTGTAGGGAAAATTGTTTCTTGACCTTAAGCATAGGCTCACTTGAGATACCCAAAGAATCACAAAAAGGCATGGGGGTTGTGTATGTGCAGGAGGTCAGAAAACTGACCTCCAACAGATAATGTGTACGTGATGGGTGGCAATGCCAGATCAAAAGGTTATAGTAAAGATTCTCTAGATCCTAAAGATCTCTTGAAAGTGAAGGCAGGAGTTTTACAAAAACAATTTGGAGACATTCTGTCTGATGTTTTCAATGTTTCCTCCTTTTAGTGCTGACTTTCAATAAGTAATTTTTAACTATTTCTTCCTGTTTTATGACAATAAATACAGACCTGAGGTTTGCTCAGCAGGATTCCTGAGAGCTCCTCAGTCCCCTTGCACAGATTCTATGTAAAGTCTCTTCATTCTTCATCTGGTGACCATGATGTTATAGGACTTATTTAATTGGGCCAGCAATCACAGGCACAACTTGGATGTCCATTGGCTAAGATAAGAAGCCCAGAAATACCTGCCAGATGGGGAATTTCTTCTTCACTGCATTTACTATAGGGGATTTTCCAACATGGGACAAAAACTTTCAAGAGAACATTACTACTCTCAAATAGCTGTTAAAAGCTGCTGATGCACACTTGATGAAAAAGCCTTAGTTTCACTTTTGCTGACAATATGACAATGCCCTTGGTTCCCAGACAAAGGAATCTTAGACTTAGCTCTATGGAAACAAATTGGTCGTGTGCTTAAACTACATGCCACCAAAGGTCAAAAAATTCCTATTTCTACCCTCATGGCATGGAGCCTTCTTAGGGCTACTCTCATACCTTTGCACATTTCTGACGTAAAGGTAGACAACTCAAGAGTATAAAATACCATGCATGAAATGTTAAGAGTGTCTCCACCACAATAGACTGAAATTGCCCTTGTTCATCTGCCGTCTCCAGAGGAACCAGAACCTATTTCTCTTGAACAAACAGGAGGAGAATTTCCTTCTCCACCTCCACCCAAAGAACTAGCCTCTATGTTGGCCTCAGCTCCTGACTGGGAACCCTATTGTGTTGACTACAAATCCTCCTTTCAGGAGCCTTCTCAGAGGTTGTAAAAAACAACCACATGGAATTTGAACATTTACTTTACTCAGTCTTTAAAGAACTGAGGAAAAGTATTCAGAAATCAGGAACTCAAACTTCCTTTATCCTGGGCTTACTTACAGGAATCAGCTTCTCCAGGAAGCAGCTTCATCAATTACAAATCTTAGTAGAACAATGGCTTAAAGATGGACATATAGAAAAATCAACATCCCCTACTATACCCCAAAAATCAGGAAAATGGAGACTTCTCTATGACTTAGGAGCAATTAATGCTGTCATTCAACCCATGGGAGCCTTATAACCTGTCTTGCTAGCACCTCAAATGATACCAAAAGATTAACACTTAATTGTCATAGACTTAAAAGACTACTTTTTCTCTCTACCCATAGCACCTCAAGGCTGTGAAAAATTTGCTTTCTTCTCCCTAGTATTAACTTATAAGAACCTTTTCAATGTTACCAGTGGAAATTTTTAACACAAGGAATGAAAAATAGCCCATTTGTCAACTTTAAGTTGGAAAAATTATGAAACCATTCTAAGCAATTATATCAAACAGTTTTAATTTATCATCATATGGATGACATTCTCCTAGCAGCAGATAAAAAAAAACATTCTTCACGATGCCTGTATACACCTTCAAAAACAAATTTCTCAGCATGGATTAATAATTACCCCTGAAAAAATACAAACTAAAATTTGTATTTAGTATACAAATTAATTAACTCTATTGTTCACCCTCAAAATGTTCAATTTTCCCTTCCAACTCAATTAACTTTAAAGATTAGACAACAATTTAAATCATTATTAGGCTTAGAACTACTTTAGGAATTCCTAATTATCAATTGTCTCATTTATTTGACCCATTAAAAGAGAACCCTAAAGTCAATTCCTCATGAATTTTATCTCCAGAAGTTAAAACTCAATTATCTCTCATTTTAAATACTATAAAGACTAAGTTTTGCTTCAGATATGATTTAATTTTTCTTGTTGACTTATTAATAACTAACACATCCATAAATAGTTCAGGCATTTTGTTTCAAAACTCCCAAAATTGTTTAATTCTAGAATGAATCTTTTTATTAGCCACATGTAAAAAATCCATTTATACAAAAGTACAACTTGCTAATATAATTAGCAAAGTGAAACATCATTACTTACACATATCAGAACAAGACATACACAATATGTACTTACCAGTACTTGCTAACCAGATAGAAAACTTAATTACTTCCTCATTAATTATACAAACAGCCCTCACAGATTTTACTTGGCAATTATTTTATTAAACATTTCACACCCATTACTGCAGTTCATATCCACAGTTCCTTTGGAGTTAAGTAACTTTAACTCCTCCCAACCATTACCTCACACTTTAATGATTTTTACAGATGAATCTATAAAAACTGTTCTAGCAGGTATTGCTTGGCTTGAACATACCCATTGGAAATATAAAACCTCCTCAAGACATTAAACTACACAATAAGCTGAGTTATCAGCTATAATTTTAGCTTTCCAAATTTTCTGTGAACAGCCAGTTAACATTAGAAGTAATTCTCAAATGCTGTATATATAACAAAACATTTACCCTGCTCTTAAATTTAAAAAAATGCATTTATATCACTTATTCCTAGAATTATAAAATCTCCTTCATAAACGTAAGGATCCTTATTTTATTACGTATATCAGAGCTCATACCAAGTTACCAGGACCTTTGGCCCTAGGTAATGACCAGGTGATACACTAGTTTCTCACAAAGAAATATTTACTGTGTCGGTTCAACACGTTTTGGCCTCCCGTGCTTTTCATCGTCAAAATGCCAAATCATTAGCCTATCAATTCAAATTGTCTGTTAAACTTGCCAAACAAATAGTACGGGCTTGCCCTAACTGTCTAGCCATCCAAGAACCTTCTCTTGGAAAAGACTCCAACCCTAGAGGATTATGCAATAATGAATGTTGGCAAACAGACGTTACACATTATCCATCATTTAAAACACATAAAATTATCCATGTCATTGTTGACACTCAGTGCGTATATCCCGCTATGTAGATTTAACACTACATCATTAAATGGAGAAAAAACTCGCCATGCCATTTCCCATTTATTAGGATGTTTGCCCACATAAGTTTTGCCAAAACCTTAAAAACAGACAATGGCCCCTGCTATACTGGCAGCTCTTTTCAAACATTCCTTCTTTTTTGTTTTTTTTGGCCGAGGCTGGGTTTGAACCTGCCACCTCCGGTGTATGGGGCCAGTGACCTACTCCTTTGAGCCACAGGAGCTGCCCTCAAGCATTCCTTCTTGATTGACAAATACGTGTTACAGGAATCCGTCACAATCCTACTGGACAAACTATTATTGAATGTGCTAACCACACACTGAAAAATTACATTCAAAAACAAAAAGTGAGATATGACCCTTGTGTTGATCACCCCAGAGATCTTATTAACAAATACCTTATAACTATTAATCTTTTTAATTGGAATCCTGATAATTTTTCTTCATTTCAGAGGCTTTTCCAAAATACCTCCAAGCCAACATGGCCAAAGGATTAATGAGTGTTTGTGCAATCCTTAGACTTGACTCAATGGTAAGGAACTTATCCAGTCTTAACATGGGTCAGAGGATAGGTATGTGTTTCTACACTAGTAGGACGTGCATGGTTCCCAGCAAAAAGGACCAAACATGACCTGGAAGGACTACTTCAACCCACAACTGATCCTGGAGCCCTTTCAATGGATGAGTCTTCAGTGGAATCCACAAGTACTCCTGCCCCAAACACAAGGGGCACCCCCGGTGACATGGGGGTCACTTGAGATTTATTTCAAGATGCTGACTCACTCATGAGGCAGCTTAGTCCTCCTCCTACCCCTGGGAACAAGTTCTTGGCTTGCCTGACAGTGATAACTCAGAACTCTGTCAAGGCATGCTTTCTCCTTTTATTATGTTTTTACTCTCCCACTAAAGCAGAACACATCTACTGGGCTCACTTAATAGAACCATCTTTAATGTAGGCAGTGTTCTGGGGAGATTCTGAGCACCCCCTTTCCAGCAATAACACCACTTGGACTGCAGGTCTTTTTATGTCCTAGGGTGACCCTTGCTGAAGCAGACCAACTGGTTTTATTACCCCAATGTCTCTTTCTTTACTGATAAAACTCTATGTGTATTTCCCTCTATTCATTCTAGACTTGTGCCGCGGTTGTGCCTCATCTCTACTTACATTATTTTACTAAGCCTAATGATACTTTTTTTGTGAATACTACTTTGTATTTACTCCCTCTTTTGTTGATGGCAGTATCTGTGCCCAGTATACCTCTTTGTATGCACTTTTATGACTCCTCCTCTACTCCTGATAACACTCTTTGGGACTCTTGCCATGTACAACAAACTCACCAATCTGTCCTCACTCACCCTTCTTAACTGGGGCTCTTCTGGCCATTTGATTACAGGAAATAAACCATTCAAGTTTACAGAATGGACTCAAAATAAACCTGTTGGAATGACATGTCCCTTTCAGTTCCTATGCTTCAAGCTTGTCAGAATGACCAATGTTCTCCTTTTTATTCTAAACTCTGGCAAGTTACCCTCCCTTTTTCCTCCTGAATTTTAAGACATGGTGCTATCCATAGCAGTGCTTATAGGCATGTTTATAGTAAATTAACAAGTTCTCTCTTTGACACAATCCTCGTAGGTACTTCTAGCCCATATGTATTTTTATATGTACTACTAGCCCATATGTATTTTTATTAGCTCCCTTTTCATTTCATAACACAATTTATTTTTCTACTCTTTTATTCTCTACTGTTGGGTTAAGTACTTGCTTTTCCCGTCACAATGATACTATTTTGAACATCATGATCATTATGAAAAGAAGACACGAGTTCTAGTTCATTGAGTTCTAGATCAATCTTGGCAAGGAGATTCCATTTTACATATTTTAATTGATGTATTAAAGAAATTAAGACAAAAAGGGTTCCTTGTGAGTCTCATTGCTTTCATAGTTTCTTTTATCGTTTTGCTTGCCTGTGCATCAGTGGCTATAACCACTTTAACTGAGTCTGTTCAAATCACACATTTTGTTGATAATATGATAGGTAATACCACTCAAGAACTGATGAAACAAACTAAAATTGACAATCAAATCATGCAAAGACTTAATGCCCTTGAGGCAGCTGTTGAATGGCTTGGTAACGAACAACAAGCCTTACAAAAGACAACTTGTCTCCAGTGTGATTTTATCAACACCAACATTTGTGTTAGAGTAGTTCCCTACAACAGTTCCCTTCATCCATGGGAACTAGTTAAGAATCATCTGCATAGTGCCTTTAATGACACTATGGCTCAAGGCATAGCTGATTTATCTAAACAATTATGTGAACAGGCTATTGCAATCCAAAAGGCTAGCCAACACTGTTTTTGACACTTTGGAAACAAATTTTCAATGGTTATCTCTTTCTCGTTTGTTTTCAGGATTAAATTTAAGAATGAACTTTTTTGTGAATTGCTGATCTTCCTTTTCATCATCATCATCACCTTCAGGTAATCGATGTGTCAACTGACCTAATGACAGAAGAAACAAGATGAAGTGTTTGCTTATGCTCACCTAACTATGTTAACAATTAAAAAAGGAGGAAATGTAGGGAAAATTGTTCCCTGACCTTTAGTAGAGACTTGCTTTCTCCTTGAGAGACCTTGAAAGTCATGAGAATGGCATTTGAGTTGTGTATGTGCAAGAGATCAGAAGACTGGCCTCCAAGAGAGAATGTATATGTGATGTATGGCAATAAAAGATCAAAAGGTTATGGTAAAGACTCTCTAGACCCTAAAAGTCTCTTGACACTGAAGGCAAGAGTCTTGCTTCATTTCTGCAATTTTGCAAAAACAATTTGGAGACATTCTATCTGATGTTTTCAATGTTTCCCTCTTTTAGTGCTGACATTTGATAAGTAATTTTTAACTACTTCTTCCTGCTTTTTGATAATAAGCACAGACCTGAGATTTCTTAGCAGCACTCCCTGAGAGCTCCTCAGTTGCCTTGCACAGATTCTGTGTAAAGTCTGTTCATTCCTTGCACCTAAACTCCCTCAGATCCCAACCTCTCTTCCACCCAGTCTAAGTCCCCTCTGCTCTTGGCCAGCACTTTTGCTATTTTAGGTTGCTTCCTGGATAGGGTGACCCAACCACTCTGTGGGGTTTGAGGCCATGTTTGTTTCAGGCTGTTAAATTACCTATTCATGGTTCAAATGAGCATGGGGCCCCTGAGCTTTAGACACGCTTGCCCCTGCCTCCATTATATTAACAGCAATTATACCTTCTTCCGATGATCAGGGTCAATTACTTCCACTGGTTTTATAACTCTTTTCTTTCCCTCCTGGTCTACCAACAAATGGATCCCAACATGACAAGGCAGCACTCTTAGTTTTAGGGTTATTGAAACCCTAGCTATGTCCTTTTCTGGAAACACCTTTATTCTTTGGGAACTACGTCTTCTATGTCTACTAAAAATAAAGTTGTTGGGAAGGAAAGCACAATTTCCAATTAGAAGTGATGGAAAGAGAGATCTCAGCAACTTGGAAGAGCCATTAGTTCAAGATATGCACCTAATATTAAAGAACAAAAACCCAGACTCACAGGGTGGCATCACCAGCTAGTGCATTATTGGGACATTTAAGGACATTCTCTGGGGTCCACAGCTTCGGCATATTGCAATATGCGAAATGACCATTGGATTCTCTGCTCATTTGCTGTCAGGTGAGCCCCTTGGTCTGAGGTGATGTCATGCATTTCTGATGTCCATTACTGAGACATTCTGAGTGTGGTGCCATTTGAAGCACTATAAACAAGGAAGGAGGACACATCTCCAGAAAATGTGTCCATCTCAATTGAGATAAATTGCTGCCCTTTTCAAGAAAGAAGGGTTTATATATAATCAACTTGCCAAAAAGTGACTGATTGGTCTTCTGAAGATGGTACTACATGAAATGCCAAGTATGACTGTCAAACTGATAGTTTGGACATTGCACAGAGATCTTAGCTAAATAAGCTTTGGGGAGAGGGAATCTAGACTTTTTTATTTTATCACTTTGTCACCCTTGGTAGAGTTCTATGGTGTCCTAGCTCACAGAAACCTCAAACTCTTAGGCTCAAATGATCCTCTGGCCTCACCTTTTCATGTTTAGTAGAGACAGAGTCTCGCTTTCTGCTCAGGCTATTCTCAAACTCATGAGCTCAAGCTACCCACACACCTCAGCCTCCCAGAGTGCTAGGATCACAGGTGTGAGCCACTATGCCCAGCCAAGGAATCTAGACTTTTGGTCCTATTCAGAGCCTCCCCTACTAATACTAAGGGTAACCTCTTCAGCAGCCCACTCAGCAAGAATAGAAAGTGATTAAGGACAGAAAGTAACTGATGTGTACTTGATGATTCATACCATTCCTCCAGCTGTTTAGTGCCTCTTTTGCAGAGGATGTTCCCTGTTATAAAGTAGGGGTGATACAAAGATTCTCAAACATAATGCCTGCTTCCATAGTTTCATCCGTACACGTTCCCTCCCATCCCCTCACCCTGGCCCCCGGCTGAGATCTCCTTGTCTTTAATCTTACTATTTTATGTCTTTCAGATCACTAACCAACCAGCAAACCATTTGGCAATTTCCAGGAGTTTAGCTGTGTAAATATACTAACTTCAAGCTACTTCTCTGTCTACATAAAGAGAGATGTATCTTTATGGATAGATTGGAGAGATATCAAATTGCACCAACTAAATCTATGCTCATTGAGAAGAATTCCCCTTACTCTTTCAGGGCCACTCCCCAATTGTAGGTTGTGTAGCAACTGCTTTTGGTTTGCACCAATATATTTAGTTACCATGTCTGCAAATCAAACCTTTTTCTTTCTTCTTTAGTGGGCCATAAGTCACCCTCTGTTATGGAGAAGCATTGATGCAACAATAGTAGGTGGCATGGAGGTCTTGGTCATCTGTACATGAAACTTTTTTGTCCCTTCTGAGCCTGCTCAAGCCAAATCCCAATGAACTATTTCCATTGTACAATGGATTGCTTCTGTACCTGCTAGAACTTATGATTTGATAGAAACATTTACCTCTGGTTGCAGAGTAACTTGATATAAAAGAAACTCTTTTTATTATCAGGACCCAGTAGCAGATCAAGAGCTTCTTTTTAGATAGAGTATATTACTCTGCTTTAGATATCATTACCTTATTCCAAAAGCCCAGGGATCTGAGCTATGACTCTCCTATTGAGATTTGATAAAGCCTCTGCATAGCACAATGGGATCTACAAGGGAATATGGTCCAAGGAGTAAAGACACTTGCCCCACAGCTAGTTCTGCTGCAGCTCTTTATTTTTCTGTACCCCACTCAGGCCTCTTTCCTGAGTTATCTGATAAATGGGACAGTACGTTATTCTTAAGTATGGTATACAATGCCTATAAAACATGATGAGTTTTATACATTTTTCTATCATGCAGTGGGATGATTTTTAGTGGTAGGAGTTTCAAGGTGCAATAACTTGCCCTTTTTCTTATATATAGATGATATCCTGGCGTATTCTAGACCACTTCACTTACGTGGCAAGTTCTTCACACTTTTTAGAATTTCTTTCCCTTCCTTGGGAATGAATCTTTACAGGGCATCCTGAGTCCATGCTCCTTTTTTTTTTTTTTTAGACAGTGTCACTATATTGTCCTCAGTAGAGTGCTATGATGTCGTAGCTCACAGCAACTTCAGTCTCTTGGACTTAAGCATTTCTCTTGCCTCAGCCTCCCAAATAGCTGGGACTACAGGCACCTGCCACAAAGCCTGGTTATTTTTTTTGTTGTTGTTGTTGTAATTGTTGCTTAGCAGGCCCTAGCCAGAATCGAACCCTCCAGCCCTGGTGCATGTGGCAGAGCCCTAACCACTGACTTACGGACACCAAGCCCTTGCTCTTGTGCTATTCAGTTTCAGTTGACATAATTTCATGTATATAGTATAACAATGTGATGTTGAAGATAATCAAGGTCCCCTCAGATGATATTGTGAAAGGGGTTGGAGAGTTAATTACAGTCCTTGGCAAGAGTATGAAAGGCGTACTATCATTTATCCCAAGTTAATGAAAACTACTTTTAGTCCTTTCTGATACTCACCAAATTACTACCTGCATACCAAGTAACAGTCTGTGTTGATCTGTTTAATCTGGCGCAATAAATGCAATTACACTACCACTGGATCCTGTCTATAGTACCCTCCACCATCTACTATAATCCATTCATTCTGTAGCCACACTTATGAATTAAATGTGAGTATAATAATAGTCATCACTCTAGCATCTTTTAAGTCTTACAAAGGGCATTCTCTCTGCCATTCCACGTAGGCTGTGGTATTGCTTCTGAATTACTAACTTGTCAGGAGTAGACTATTTTGAAAATTCCTATTTAAGCTTAAATGACATTTAATCTAGGGTCACAGCAGTGTATCTCCATATTGATAAAATTTCCCTTATCCAGCCTTACATTCTGTCCCCAACACTCTGGGCCCATATTATAAGCATGCTTTCCTTATCCCTTTCGTTTTGTTGGTAAATAATCTTTTCCGTCTCTTTGCAAAGCCAGCACTACTCCATTTGTACCATACTAAAACCTGACCTAATTATTTGTCTCATATTTAGGTTTATTATTTGTCAGGTATTTGAGAAAGTGAGGACAGAACTTGACTAAGCAAATATTGTTTTGCAAGGCATCTGTATAAGTGTGCTTTCTGCCTGGTCTTCAGGTGAAGTGAGGCTTCTACCTGCCAGCATAGGGTACAGAAAAGAGATTTGTCATGCTCTGAATCCAGCCTTCTTTCTGTTTCTTCTATGCTGACAATCAAATCTTGAGTCTAATCTATGGGACAGGTCTTTCTTGATAGGAGTCAGGTATCTTTAAATGCTGCCAGGCAGGTTTTCTGGCTTTCATACCACGGTCTGATATAATTGGCCATCTTGAGTACCTATGGGTTAATGACCAACAAACAGCCAACTTCAGAGTTGTTATAACTGCCATTTATCCACCTCTCTCAAATGGTAGCGATATTGACCAAGCCAGTGCATTCTCTTTCACCTCTATCCCAGATCCCATTTGAATGTGCCACAGGAGAGAGTCTTAATAATTGTAATGCTACAGCAGGACAAGGTTATCACCAACTGCTACAACTAACATTAAGGGAGTCCTTGGGCCATTCGGCTTATAACTGAGCTAACTCTTGAAGTTTTCCTAAGAATCTGCATTTGAAACCTTTTTGTGGGAACAACTGGCTTAGATCAGATTTTATAAAAGCAAACCCTGAGGTGAAGATTCTTGTAAAAATTATCAGGATATATTCCTTGCAGAAACTGACAAAGGAAGTGTAAGAATCTCAAAGGAATACAAAGTAAGTTCTAGCTCAATTCTTAGGGAATTTGAGAGACAGTGTGGGCTTTGCTTCCCAAGCAGAAGCAAAGGAGACGGAGCATTTTTAAATCAATAGTGATGAGTCATTGACTAGGAACCACTCCTGGTGGACACAAATTCCCAGGCACATCCAAGCTGGCCAGAAAAACAGACTCCTGAATCCTGACAGCAGCCCCCTCAAAAGGAGCAGGGCCCAAGTGTTGGGAATGAAAGCTCATCAGGAACTGATATGCAGCAAAATGGTAAAGGGAACTGAGTTTGGGATAGAGTACTGAGAGTGTATGCTATGATTACTGAAAACATTTGAATTTTTCTTATTTTTCATGGGAAAGAACTCCTATATTAATTTTTTCTTGCATTTATGAACATGTGAACACACATAGTTAAGGTGAGGATTGTCTCAGACTGAACCTAAACTGTTTTTATTGTTAATATTCAGTGAAATATGTATATGCCTGGTGTATGGAGAAGTCCAGTGTGGTAGGACTCACTAGAAATCTTTTCATTAGTGATTATACCCCCCTGGACATGAGGAAAAAATTTAAAAAACCTTACCAAAAGGGATGATGGAGATAGGCACACCATTTCAGTATTAGTGATTAAGTAACAATGGTTTGGTAAATGGAGGAGAGAATTAATGGAAGAGTAAAAGCGAATGTATGGTTCAGACCTTGGAACACAAGAAGAGAGAGCATCAGACAGGTAAAAACTAAGGTAAAGGAGTGGCTTTAGCAAAACCTCTCTAAAACTTTTTAGACAAGGCAGTCCTGCCTGGAAATGCATTCAATGAATTAGAGGGGCATTTGGAAGACACTGGTACTTCAGTTTAGTTCACCAAATATTGATTAGATGCCTCCACTGAGATTCAAAGAAGTATGGCCCAAGCTCAGAACATCAGGGGCTTCTGAACTTCAGGTGTATCCATTTAGTACTCTCAGTGACAAGATTAAGGACCTTTTATTTGCTTGGGCCATTTCCAAGGGGAGAAAGAGGGCAGTAGCAATATGTTCATATTGTCTTATGTTTTTGAAAATTTGTAGATTTAAGCCACTTTAACCACAACTGTTTAAGGCCACTAACTCTATTCTGTTGTACACTGCACTCTTCAGTGCATAGTGGCCAAGGGCATTTATTGATGAAGTAAGAGAAAACTGAGGTGGGGATGTATTTTAATGGGGCTAAATATTGGGATATATTATGTAGTTTGCATTGATAATGGGTATAGTTTTTACTGAACCCAGAAGTGTTGGGGACGAGCCTCTAACTTCCCGACACAAAAGAGGTTTGGCCTATGTCCAGTTACCTCACAGAAAGCCAATTATAAAAAAATGACGATTGCCAAGGAAGAAAGGACTTTTATTACAGATAACGTCAGCCAGGAGAATGAGAAGGGCAGCCTCAAATCTGTCTCTCTGACCAAATAAGTGCAAGTGCTTTTATAGTGAGTTGTGAAATGCAGATCAGGCTTTGTGGGGGTTGAAGGTAAGGATTGTCTCAGACTGAACCTAAACTGTTTTTTCATTGTTAATATTCAGTGAAATATGTATATGCCTGGTATATGGAGAAGTCCAGTGTGGTAGAACTCACTAGAAATATTTTCATTAGTGACTGTACCTCCCTGGATATGAGGTCTTCATGTGGTCTGATTCAAGAGTCAGCAGTTGGTGAGAGATGGTGAATCATTAGGATGTCCTGTGGAGAAGTTAATTAAAAAGGAAGATCACAATGTTTTTTGTGTTAGGCTTGACTGTTCTGAAAGTCTGAGGTATTGGGGAGAGAACAAAAAATAACTTATGCAAGGGGTAATTTTGAAAGGCTGATTACAATTTTCCCTTTGATCATTACTCAATCTTTTGGGAAATCAAGGCATGGTTCCACTGACTGCTTTCTGCTAAAATTAGATGTAGGATGAATGAAAGTATTGGGTCTGTAACTGAAAGTACTCATGGGCCCCACACATCTTATTCATTTGTTAGTAGGCTTTGTGACAAACAACAACTTAAGACCACTTAACAGCTCATGAGACAGACTGAATCCACATTTTTATTCCTGCACACTTGACTGATGAATGGGTGATCAGGAGTACCTCAAAGGAATAACCACATTGTGGCTTCAGTTGATCCCCAGGGTGTTGGTTCCTCCAAGTGTTAAGCAGCACTCAGTCTCCTGGTTTTGGTGAATGGAAGGGCACATCCATCAGGACCTGGAGCTTGCTGGAAGAAGACCTAGAGATACTAGTTAGCATGTCGCCTATCTGTTTCATATACAAATGAGTCTCCATTTTCAGGGGCAGAATATCCTTAGATAATACCTGATTATATGCTGACAGGAGTAGTCTTCCATATAAAATTTCAAAGGGAGGCTGGGCGTGGTGGCTCATGCCTGTAATTCTAGCACTCTGGGAGGCTGAGGCAGGTGGATTGCTTGAGCTCATGAGTTCAAGACTAGCCTGAGCAAAAGTGAGACCCCCATCTCTACTAACAATAGAAAAAACTGAAGCAAGAGGATCACTTAAGCCCCAATTGGAGGTTGTTGTGAGCTATGATGCCACAGCACTCTACTCAAGGGCAACGGCTTGAGACTCCATCACAAAAAAAAAAAAAAAAAAAAAAAAAAAAAATTAAGGGCAACGACTAGAACTTTATCCTAGATTAAGTTGGTCTCTTGGCAAATTTTAGACAGAGTCTTTAATTTCACACTCATTCCTTGAATTTAAAAAATCTGGTCTTTTTTTTTTTTTTTTTTTTTACTTTTTTGCCAGGGCTGGGTTTGAACCTGCCACCTCTGGCATATGGGGATGGCCCCCTACTCTTTGAACCACAGGTGCCATTCCAAAAATCTGGTCATATTTTATTAAAACTATATTAATTATTTTTGTTTGTTTGTTTTTCTCTCTCTCTTTTATTAAATTATAGCTGTGTACATTAATGCAATCATGGGTACAATATGCTGGTTTTATATACAATTTGAAATATTTTCATCAAACTGGTTAACACAGCCTTCATGGCATTTTCTTAGTTATTGTGTTATGACATTTATATTCTACACTTGGTAAATCTCACATGTACCTTTGTAAGATGCACCGTAGG
>CAUYPK010077690.1:0-13948 GCA_963574355.1 Loris lydekkerianus | reverse complement strand
TGCCATCTCCCCACAACTCAAAATCTGTTAGTGGAAAATCCATCGGTTACATGCCCAAATAAAACATGTGTGGATTCACTGGTAAAGTTGCAAAAGGAGTTTGAATTAAGATTTAAAGAGCTTCATCTCCATAAACAGGACATACAGCTTTTACGAAACCCATTTTCTATTGACATTGAAAATGTGAATAAGATTTACCAAATAGAACAGGCTGAACTGCAAAATTGTGACTCTCTGAAAGACACATTCAAGTCAAGCAGCCTTCCTAATTTCTATGCATCTCTCCCCTCTGAGACATATCCTAATCTCAGGGAACATGCACTCAAAATGGCAACCATCTTTGGCAGCACTTATGTCTGTGAACAAACTTTTTCCAAAATGAAACATCTGAAATCTCCAACAAGATCTAGACTAACTGATGCACACTTGCATCACTTGTTATGACTAGCAGTGACAAATATGGAGCTTGACATTGACCATCTCATTAGCCAATAGCAGGCCCATAGCTCCCACTGAAACACTGGTAAGTTTGTTGATTTAACTTTACTTGTTCTTCATTTTAAATATTGTATTTGTTCCCACTTTGGTTTTTCACTTCAAAATAAGATATGTGCAGTGTTCATAGGAATTTGTTCATAGTTTTCTTTTGTTAAAAAAAACTATAGTCTGGCCCTCCAATGTTCTGAGGGACAGTGAACTGGCCCCCTGTTTAAAATTTTTGAGGACCCCTTTTTTAAACCAACAAAGAAAAAGATAAGGATGGTCACGTCATATTTGTCAAGAGAGACACTCAACATGAAGAGATTTCAATTATTAGCATTTATGGACTCAACCTGAATGCTCCTCAATTTATAAAAGAGAACCTAACAGACATAAGAAATTTGTTATCTTCCTGCTCCATAACAGGCAAGGAATTTAACCTCCTTTGGCAGTGCTGGATAGATACTCCAATAAGAAACTCAACAATGCACTATTGGACTTAAACCTGACCCTACAACAGATGGATTTAAGAGACATCTACAGAACTTTTCATCTTAACAAAACTAAATACAAATTCTTCTCATAAGCTCATGGAATATTCTCCAAAATTGATTGCATTTTACAATCACAAGTTGAACCAAAGTAAATTTAAAAGAATAGAAATTATTCCTTGTATTTTTGTCAAAAACCATGGAATAAAAGTTGAACTCAGAAACAACAGGAATCTTCATACTCAAACAAAGTCAAGGAAGTGAAATGCCTTTATCCTGAATGACAGCTGGGTCAAAGATGAGTTTAAGAAGAAAATTACATTTATGGAATAAAACAACAATAAAGACCTGTAGTATCCTGCAAAGGAAGTCCTAAGAGAGAAACTTATAGTGTTGCAAACCTACATCAAGAAAACAGAAAGAGAAGAAGTCAATGACTCATGGGTCATCTCAAATAACTGGAAAAGGAAAAACAAGTCTTCCTCAGCCCAGCAATAGAAAATAAATAACCAGCATTTTAGGTAAGATGGTTTGTACTCTGAGATTAAAACTAGGAGTATTATACATTTATGATTTCAGCAACATTTTTTTCCAGCCAGTTAGCATCATGGGGAATTTTTTCCATAGGGGAAAATAAATTATTTACCTCTTTGATTTTGCCCAGTGGTAATTGGAATACATTTGAGACACATAAAACAGTAACAGAAGGTAGTTAAATGCAAACAGCTTCTGCCTCTGAAACAGGACAGTCAAGGTTGAAAATATTTTAGAGGTTACTTTTTCCTCTTGAGTTTCAGATTCAATAAAATGTCAAAAACAGTCAACATAATGTATCACTGCTATTCAACAAATGAAGCAGTTCCTGTTTACAAGAAAAGCATATGGTAATTTAGAAACATCAAAACATGTGTAATAAACATTTTGCATGGAAATATTTGTCTAAAGGCTTAACTGATCAGTTGCATTTTATATGTTTTATGAGATAATTATTTTCCTTATCAGAAAAAGATGACAAAGGATACAGTTGAGTGTGTGCAGCAGGGCTGACACATCAGACATAATGCCACATGTGCCTTGCTTTCTGTCAGTTTTTATTGGGGGGGGAGGGAGAAGTCTCTGACCTCTACCAGTGTCTCATTTTGCAATAAGAGGTTTATTAATTTTTTCTTCATTATTTCAAATAAAAAAAAGAAAAAGAAAAGAAATAATCAAAATTAGAGAAGAATGAAATGAAAGTGAAAATAAAAGAATCATTCAGAAGATCAATGAATCTAAAACTTGGTCATTTCAAAAGACTAAAAAAAAAATTGTAAACCTTTAACTAACCTACCCAGAAATAGAAAAGTTAAATCCATGATATCATCAATCTAAAATGATAAAGGTGAAAAAACAACAGACACCTCTGACACTCAAAAATGTCTTTATAAATACTATAAAAAACTTTATTCTCAGATTTGAAAATATGGAGAAAATAGACCAATACGTGGAAGCATGCTGCCTTCCTAAACTAAGCCAGAAAGAATTGGAAATGTTGAATAGACCCATACCAAATACTGAAATAACATCAACTGTATGAAATCTCCCAAAAAAGAAAAGTGAAGGACCACATGGATTCACATCAGAATTTTACCAAACCTATAAAGAGAAACTAGTACTTATATTACATAAACTTTTCACACAGAAAAAGAAAGACTACTCCCCAACCGATTTTATGAAGCAAATATCACCCTAATTCCCAAACCAGGAAAAGACCCAAAGAGGAAATGAAATTATATACCAATATGTCTAACGAATATGAATACAAAAATATTCAATAATATTCAAGCAAACAGAATCCAGGAGCACATGAAACAAATTATACACTACGACCAATTTGGTTTTATCTCAGGGTCTCAAGATGGGTTCAACATATGAAAATCCATAAATAAAAAGTATCACATAAACAAAATGAAAAGCAAAGACAATATGATTCTCTCAGTTGATGCAGAAAAAGCTTTTAATAATATCCAACATCCATTCATGATTAGAATACTTATGGAAATAGGTAGAGAAGGGACATTTCTTAAACTGATAGAGGCCATATACAGCAAATCCACAGCCAGTATTATAGAATGGAGTAAAATAGAAAACATTTCCACTCTGATGAGGAACCAGGTAAGTTTTCCCATTGTCTGCACTGTTGTTTAACATTGTAATGAAGTCTTAGACATCACAATGAGGCAAGAGAAGGTGATCAAGAGTATCCATATGGGGTCAGAGGAGATCAAACTCTCACTCTTTCCAGATAATATGATTTTATACCTGTAAAACCCTAGTGACTCAACTACAAAACTCTGAGAAGTGATCAAGGAATAAAGCAGCTTCTCAGGATACAAAACCAATACCCACTAATCAGTAGCTATTATATATACCAACAATAGTCAAGCTTAAAAAACAGTCAGGGACTCTATCCCTTTTATAGCAGTGCCAAAGAAAATGAAATATTTGGGAATTTACCTAATAAAAGATTTGAAAGATCTCTACACAGAGAGCTATGAAACTCTGAGAAAAGAAATCGCTGAATACGTTAACAAATGGAAAAACATACTATGCTCATGACTGGGATGAATCAACATTGTTAAAATGTCCATACTACCCAAAGCAATATACAAATTTAATGCAATCCCTATTAAAGCACTTCAGTCATTCTTTAAATATCTGGAAAAAATAGAGGGGAGCCAAGACAAAATGGCTGACTGAAGCCAGGTTTCCACAGAGGCTCCCGTCCAGAAGGAGAGTTAAAGGACAGAAATTTAGCAAGTAATCTGGTGGATTAGAGCTGCACCAAGAGGGAAGGTTGAAGAATGCACATCAACCCTGCTGAGGCAAGTTGCCACCCAAGGATACAAATAAAAGTTACAAAATCCATCACCAAGCAAACAGAGTATTCTCCCCCATGAGAATGGCTTGAAGTAACCCATAAACAAATGATCAGAGTTCAAAAGTCCTCCCATTATACTCCACGTTAGAGATCCTCTAAAAGCTGGACCTACTTCCCCACCTAGGGTGCCATAGCACATTACTGCCAGGCATAAAACTGTAAAACTGTATATATTCTCTATCTGCAATTCGGAGCTCCCAGCACTGCCCTCCAGTCTCACTCTGAGTTCAGGAGCCCAGATTCTTGGGTGATTTATGAGGGGCCTGGACTGTAGCTGGTCAGTGCTAATTTTGCAGCATGGGAGTGAGGAGAGGATGGTCACATGAGAGGGAACCATTCAGGAGTGGAATTGCCCGAGGTTCAGAGCAACAAACGTTTTTGGCAACAATAGGGCTCACCCATGAATATTCTGGAGTCACAACCCCTGTCTCTCTGGGTAACCAGAGAAGGCCGAACATCTTCTCAAGTGTCAACCACCAGCTCAACAGATCTGGGATGGAAATGCAGGCACCATGAGTAAAGGGTTTACCGGAGATGGTACTGTCCTCGGTGGAGCGCAGGGACTAGAAAACACACGCACAGTGCTGCATAATCCCAGGGTAGAGATGACCTAGAGGACCACATAACTGAGCCAAAGAAGCACTTGGACCTCAGGGGATTATCAGCCAAGAAAAAGGAGGGCAGGAGGCTAGAACTGACAGCTAACCATGCTGAGAATAGAAACCTGCAGCACCAAAGACAGGGCATGAGGCATAGGTTCTGTGAACTCAAAATAGCTTCTCTTGTGCAGGGGAATTTAGCCAGGACAGAAACAAATTTCGCAAAGTTGTTCTGTTCTGTGAGCAACATCAATCAGGGGTGGGGCTTTGGGAGTGAACACCCCAAGCCTCCATCAAGTGCCAGAGGTTGTCAGGCCTCACCTCCCCCTGATGGATAGAGGCAGAGAGCAGAGGCCTGGCTGAGGAGACATAGATTTCCTTGTGATTCAGTCAGGTGAAACACCCTGGAGTATCTGCTCATTGGAGGCAACTGGGTCACATCCCTGCGGGGTTATCAGTGAATGAGTGTGACAGAGGTACAAAGTGGCGAAGGAAAAATCAACCTTCGCAAACTAAACTTTTTCCTGGCTGGGTCCTCCTGACCTCACGGAACACCAGAGCAAGTCATATTTGAGTTATCAGCAGACACCTGTGATTTAGTTGCCAGAGAACATTTAAACTCTTCCACCTGAGACAGGTACTGACTGAGAAAAATTATTTGAACATTTTGAACTGAGGCAATCACCTGAGAACTATCCAAGCGGTGCCCAGTGTGTGTGGTTATAGGAACAATTAACTTTCCTTTTCCAGTTGTTTCTTGTGGGGGGCAGGGTAACTTAATTACTAGTATTTTTCCACAGCTGATACTTCAACCGAGAGTAACTGTTTCAATAGGGTCAGACAGAGACCAGATGAAAACAAGACAGAGCCACTTAGCCAAACCACACCAAAAAGGACCCAGTTTCTCAGGCCATAGCACTGTATGGGTCCTCAACAAAGCTCTAGGGGAAAATTCAAAAGGTGGAAAATAATCATGGGGTGATATTAGAGGAAAAACTCTAGTAACATGAATAAGCAGAGTATATCAACCCCCCCCCAAAAAAAGATATGGCACATGTAACTGATTGTCCCATTCATAAACAGATGGCCGACATGTCAGAAATTGAATCCAGAATTTGGATTGCAAACAAGACTAATAGAATGGCAGAAAAGTTGGAATTAGAAATTTGAGGAGAAATTCAAAAGTTGGAATTAGAAATTTGAGAAGAAATTCAAAAGTTCTCTCAAGAACTCAATGAATTTAAAGACAACACCACCAAAGATTTTGACACACTGAAGCAAGAATTTGCAGTTCTCAAAGATCCAAAAAATACAGAAGAATCCCTCAGCAACAGAGTGGAGTAAGCAGAAGAAAAAATTTCTGACATTGAAGACAAAGCTTTTAAATGCTCCCAAACTCTTAAAGAGGAAGAGAAATGAAGAACAAAAACGGATCATTCTCTCATAGAGCTATGGGATAATTCAAAGAAGGCTAATATCTGCCTCACTGGAATCCAGGAAAGGAATGAAGTGGCTTCACAAGGCACCGAGGCCCTTCTCCATGACATTATGAAAGAGAATTTTTCAGACATGCCAAGAGATGCTGAAATTCATATAGCAGATAGTTTCAGAACCCCAGCATGACTCAACTCGAACAACACATCCCCCAGGCACATGATAAATAACTTCACAAAAGTTAATATGAAGAAGAAAATTCTGAGAGTAGCCAAACGTAAGGAAACCATTACTTACAAAGGAAAGAATATTAGAATGATTGCAGATCTCTCTGATGAAACTTTTCAAGCCAGAATTTAATGGTCATCGACTTTTAATCTCCTAAAGCAAAATAACTTTCAACCCTGATCCTATATCCAGCTAAACTTACTTTCATTTATGATGGAGAAATTAAATATTTTAATGACATTCATATGTTGAATAAATTTGCCATAACCAAACCAGCTCTTCAGGATATTCTCAGACCTATTCTCCATAATGAACAACCCAATTCTCTACTACAAGAGTAAACTTACTCAAAAACTTTTGATCAAACTCCAACTTATACAGTGGCGAAAGAATTAAAAATGTCCATTGGATTTTCGAAAAATTCAATACCCAAATTATTACCAGGTTTATCAATATTCTTCATTAATGTAAATGTCTTAAAATGTCCTCTAAAGTGGCACAGGTTGGCTGACTGAATATAAAAACTCAGGCGAGATATTAGCTGCATACAAGAATCACATCATTCCTTAAAAGATAAATATAGTATCAGGGTGAAAGGATAATTGTCCATATTTCAGGGAAATGACAATCAGAAAAAAGCATGTGATGCAATTTTGTTTTCAGATACAATAGGTTTTAAACCAACAGAAGTAAGGAAGGATAAGAATGGTCTCTTTGTATTTGCTAAGGGAAATACTCAATATGATGAGATTTCAATTATTAATATTTATGCACCAAACCATAATGTGCCTCAATTTATAAGAGAAACTCTAACATACAAGAGCAACTTGATTTCCTTCAGCACCACAAGAGTCGGAGATTTCAACACTCCTTTGGCAGTGTTGGATCGATTCTCCAATAAGAAGGTGAGCAAAGAAATCTTAGATTTAAAGGTAACCATCCACCATTAGGATTTATCAGGCATCTACAGAACATTTCATCCCAACAAAAACAGAATACACATACTTCTCATCAGCCCATGGAACATACTCCAAAATTGATCACATCTTAGGTCACAAGTCTAGCCTCAGTAAATTAAAATAATAGAAATTATACCTTGCATCTTCTCGGAGCACCATGGAATAAAAGTTGAACTTACTAACAACAAGTATCTACATACTCATACAAAAACATGGAAGTTAAATAACCTTATGCTGAATTATAGCTGGGTCAGAGATGAGATTAAGAAGGAAATTGCCAAATTTTTGGAACAATAATGACAATGAAGACAAGCATTATCAAAACCTCTGGGATTCCGCAAAGCCAGTCCTAAGAGAGAAATTTATAGCACTGCAAGCCTTCCTCAAGAGAATGAAGAGAGGAAGTTAACAACTTAATGGGACATCTCAAGCAATTGTAAAAGAAAAAAACATTCCAACCCCAAAACAGGTAGAAGAAAATAAATAAACAAAATTAGAGCAGAATTAAATTGAAAACAAAAGAAGTCTACAACAGATCAATAAATTAAAAAGTTGGTTTTATGAAAAGGTGAATAAAATAGATAAGCCTTTGGCTAACCTAACCAGGAAAATAGAGTAAAATCTCTAATTTCATCAATCAGAAGTGACAAAGATGAAAAAACAACAGATTCCTCATAAATTAAAAAAATTCTTAATGAATATTACAGGAAACTTTATTCTCAGAAATATGAAAGTTAGAAAGAAATTTACCAATATTTGGAAATATGTCACCTTCCAGTACTTAGTCATACTCAAGTGGAAATGTTAAACAGACATCTATCAAGTTTTGAAATCGCATCAACCATACAAAACCTCCCTAAAGAGAAAAGCCTGGGACCAGATGGCTGCACATTAGAATTCGACCAAACGTTTAAAGAGGAATTATTCCCTATATTACTCAACCTATTCCAAAGTATAGAAAAAGAAGGAAGACTACCCAACATGTTCTATGAAGAAAACATCACCCTGATTCCCAAACCAGGAAAAGACCCAACAAGAAAAGAAAATTATAGACCAATATCACTAATGAATAAAGATGCAAAAATATTCAACAAGATTCTAACAAACAGAATCCAGGAACACATCAAACAAATTATACATCATGACCAAATTTGTTTTATCCCAGGATATCAAGGCTCTTCCAATATATGTAAATCTATAAGTATAATTCAGCACATAAACAAATTAAGAAAGAAGGTCCTTATGATTCTATCAATTGATGCAGAAAAATCTTTTGATAATATGCAGCATACCTTCATAATCAGAACACTTAAATAAATTGGCATAGAAAGGACATTTTTTAAAATGACAGAGGCCATCTACAGAAAACTCACAGCCAATATTGTATTGAATTGAGTTAAATTGAAATGATTTTTCCTCAGATCAGGAAGCAGACTAGGTTGCCCGTTATCTCCACCACTCTTTCACATTCTATTGGAAGTTTTAGCCTTCACAATTAGGGAAGAAAAGGCGATAAAGAGTATCCATATAGGGACAGAAGAGATCTAACTCTTGCTCTTCACAGATGATATGATGGTATATCTGGAAAACACAAGGGCTTCTACTACAAAATTCTGAAAAGTGATCAAGGAATACAGCAGCGTCTCAGGTTACAAAACCAACATCCATAAATCGGTAGCCTTTATATATATCAGCAATAGTCAAGCTGGAAAAAAAAAAAGAAAAAACAGTTAAGGCCTCTATTCCATTCACAGTAGTGCCAAAGAAGATGAAATATTTGGGAGTTTATCTAACAAAAAATGTAAAAGATCTCTATAAAGAGAACTATGAAAATCTTAGAAAAGAAATACCTGAAAATGTTAACAAATGAAAAAACATATTATGCTCATGACTGGGAAGAATTAACATTTTTTAAATGTTTATATTACCCAAAGCAATATACAATTTTAAAGCAATCCATATTAATGCTCCACTGTCATATTTAAAAGATCTCGAAAAAATAATACTTCATTTTATATGGAATCAGAAAAAACCTCCAATAGCCAAGAAATTACTCAGAAATAAAAACAAAGCAGGAGGAATCATGCTACCAGATCACATACTATACTATAAATGGATAGTGATCAAACCAGCATGGTACTAGCACTAAAACAGAGAGGTAGATGTATGGAACAGAATGGAGAACCAAGAGATGAGCAAAGCTACTTACCATTATTTGGTCTTTGACAAACCATTTAAAAACATTCAGTGGGGAAAAGATTTCCTATTTAAAAATGGTGCTGGGTGAACTGGCTGGCGGCCTGTAGAAGACTGAAAGTGGACCTAAACCTTTCACCATTAACTAAGATAAACTCTCACTGGATTAAAGATTTAAACTTAAGACATGAAACTATAAACATACTGGAAGAAAGTGCAGGGAAAACTCTTGAAGAAATCAGTCTGGGCAAGTATTTTATGATGAGGAACACCCCGGGCAATTTAAGCAGCTTTAAAAATACACTCCTGGGACTTGATCAAACTAAAAAGCTTCTGCTCATTCAAGAACACAGTAAGTAAAGCAAGCAGAGAGCCCTCAGAATGGGGGAAGATATTTGCAGGTTATGTCTCTGACAAAGGTTTAATAACCAGAATTCACAGAGAACTCAAAAGTATAAGCAAAAAAGAAAAAGTGATCCCATCTCAGGCTGGGCAAGTGACTTGAAGAGAAACTTCTCGAAAGAAGACAGGCACACGGCCTACAGACATATGAAAAAATGCTCATCATCCTTAATCATCAGAGAAATGTAAATCAAAACTACTTTGACGTATCATCTAACTCCAGCAAGATTTGCCCATATCACAAACTTCCAAGACCAGAGATGTTGGCGTGGATGTAGAGAAAAGGAAACACTTCTACACTGCTGGTGGAAATGCAAATTAATACATTACTTTTGTAAAGATGTTTGGAGAACACTTAGAGATCTAAAAATAGATCTTCCATTCAATCCTATAAGTCCTCTACTAGGTATATACTTATAGGACCAAAAATCACATTATAACAAAGATATTTGTACCAGAATGTATATTGCAGCCCAACTCATAACTGCCAAGTCATGGAAAAAGCCCAAGTGCCCATCGATCCACGAATGGATTAATAAATTGTATATATGTACACCATGAAATATTATAAAGCCATAATAAAGATGGAAACTTGACCTCTTTCATGCTTACAAGGATGGAGCTGGAACATATTCTTCTTAGAAAAGTATCTAAAGAATGGAAGAAAAAGTATCCAATGTACTCATCCCTACTATGGAACTAATTTATAGCTTTCATATGAAAGCTATAACCCAGTTATAACCTAAGAATATGGGGGGGAGGGGGGGAGGAAGAAGACAGGATGGGTGGACGGAGGGTAATTGTTGGGATTACAAATGTGGTGCATCTTACAAGTGTACATGTGAAACTTAGTAAATGTAGTATATAAATGTCTTAATACAATAACTAAGAAAGTGCCAGGAAGGCTATGTTAACCAATGTTATGAAAATACTTCAAATTGTCTATAAAACCAGTGTATGGTGCCCCATGATCACATTACTGTACACAGCTATGATTTAATAATAAAATAAAATAAAATAAAAATAAGAAAAAAAAAAAAGAAAACGATCTGGAAAAAATAGCACTTTATTTTATAAGAAATTAGAAAAAACCTTGAATACCCACAACATTAGTCAGAAATAAAAACAAAGCAGGAGGAATCATGCTACCAGACTTCAGGCTATAATACAAATCTATAGTGCTCAAAACAATATGATACTGGCACAGAAATAGAGAGGTAGATCAGTGGAAAATAGGAACATAATAGAGAACTAAGAGATATGCCCAGACACTTAGTGTCATTTCATCTTTGAACATTCTATCAAAGCACAAATTGCGGAAAAGATTCCCTATTTAACAAATGGTACTGGGTGAATTGGCTGGAGACTTGTAGAAGACTGAAACTCGGCCCACGCCTTTCACCATTAACAAAAATTGACTCTCATTGGATAAAAAATTTAAACTTAAGACATCAAACTATAAAGATACTTGCAGAAAGTGCAGAGGAAACATATAAAATAATTGTCTGAATACTTTATGAGGAGGACCCCCGGGCAATTGAAACAACACCAAAAATACATTACTGGGATCTCATCAAACTAAAAAGCTTCTTCACTTCCAAGAACACAGTAAGTAAAGCAAGCAGACAGTCCTCAGAATGGGAGAAGATATTTGTAGGTTATATATCTGACAAAGGTTTGATAACCAGAATCCACAGAAAACTTAAACTTATTCATAAAAAAAGAACAAGTGATCCCATTTAATTATGGACAAGAAATTTGAACAGAAGTGTCTCTGAAGAAAGCAGATTCATGGCCTACAGACACATGAAAAAATGCTCAGCATCTTTAATCATCAGAGAAATGCAAATCTAAACCTCTTTGAGATATCATCTAACTTTGGTAAGAATAGCCCACACAACAAAATCCCAAAACTACAGATGTTGGCATGGATGTGGAGAGAAGGGAACACCTCTGCACTGCTGTGGGAATGCAATCTAATATATTCCTTTTGGAAAAATATTTAGAGAACACTTAGTGATGTAAAACTATACCTGTCATTTGATCCTGCCATTAGTCTACTAAGCATATATGCAGAAGACCTAAAATCATTTTAAAACAAAAATATTTGCAATAGAATGTTTATTGCAGCCCAATTCATAATTTCAAAGTCATGGAAGAAGCCCCATTTCCCATTGACCCATGAATGGATTAATAAATTGTGTGGTAAATATATATCATTAAATATTATGCAGCATTAAAGACTTGGGTGGCACATGTAGCTCAAAGAAGATGGTGCCAGCCCCATATGCCAGGGCTGGTGTGTTCAAAAACCTAGCCACAGCCAAAAACTGAAGAAAAAAAAAATGAAGACTTTACCTCTTTTATGTTTACCTGGATGAAACTGGAACATATTCTTCTTAGTAAACTATTTAAGGAATGGAAGAAGAATTATCCAATGTACTCAGTACTATTATGAAACCAATATATAATCACACACATTTATATATGAGAAATAAAACACAACTATAGACCAGGATAAAAGATGGAAGAGGATGGGGATGTGACAGGAGGGGCGAGGTTGGATGGAGTGAGGGTAATTGGTGGAACCACACCTACAGTGCATTTTGCAAGGGTACATGTCAAATTTATTAGGTTTAGAGTTTAAATGTCTTAACACATTAATTAAGTAAGTGGGTTGAAGGCTATGTTAACCATTTTGATGTAATCATTCCAAGTTGTACATAAAATTAGCACATTGTACCCCATAAATGCATTAATGTATACAGCTATGATTAAAACAAAACAAAACATATGTAAACCCATGAATGGAATTCACCAAATAAATAGAGAGAAAAAAGGAAGACCATGGTATTCCCTCAATAGATGCAGACAAAGCATTCAGCAAAGTTTGCATTGTTTTCTGACAAGAACTATTAAATAAATAAGCATATGTGGAATATTACACAAACTGATAGAAGACATCTACAACAAACCCACAGTCAAAGTCATGCTGAATAGAGTACAACTGAAAACATTTCCACTTAGAACTATAACCAAATAAGGATTTCCAATATTGCCACTACCATCCAACATAGTGCTGAAAGTTCTAGTCAATGTTATCAGGCAGCTTAGGAATATCTGCAGGGAGAATGGGGACAGAAGACACTATTTTTGCCAAGGAAAAACACCCCCATAAAAAAGAAAAAGTGAGAAATAAGCTGATAAAGGCAGAATAAAAACAGTTTGGCTAGTTTACTTTTAAACCAGCAAATAAATTATTTATCTGAGCACTTTCTGCTTTCTGTAGAAGCCTGGCCTGTAGGGGATACAGCTTGCAAACACCCTTGCTGGGTTTGTAAATACTGAAGAAGACAGTAGCCATAGAGGAGGCTACAGCAATTCCAGGCAAAAAATAGTAATCATGCCATCCTCTGCCCAGACAGCAGTCAAACTAAATACCCACTGTGGGGATTTGTATTATGGCCAGGGAAGAGATCAAGGGAACCACTCAATCCATGAAATATGGACAGGAGGACTTGTACTACCTTATCACATAGGAAGACACCTCTCAGTGGGCATCAGAGAAAAATTCTTTTATTCCAATGATTCTTCAGAGGAGACTGATGCCGTGGCATCTACTCCACAGTGAACTAGTGGGGATTAACCTCTCCCAAGAAATCTCTGTGTGTGTGACCATAGACAGGAGGCTGCCCCCACTCAGGGCCCAGGTTTCAGATTTCTCAAAGCTGCTCAGACCCTTAACGTTAATGAGAATAAGAACTAACATGTTTATTCAGAGAAACTGCTGACATTTTTGTTCCCTTCCTCAGATAATCCTCTTAACTAAATGAGATAACAGCCTTTGATAAAAAGTGAGTGGATTGCTTTACTTACTGTGTTCTTGGCTGTGCAGAAACTTTTTAGTTTGATCAAGTCCCAGTAGTGAACACAGTAAGTAAAGCAAGCAAACAGCCCTCAGAATGAGAGAAAATATTTGCAGGTTATATCTCTGACAAAGGTTTAATAACCAGAATCTACAGAGAACTCAAACGCATTAGCAAGAAAAGAACAAGAGATCCCATCGCAGGCTGGGCAAGGGATATGAAGAGAAACTTTTCTGAAGAAGACAGGCACGCGGCCTTCAGACATATGAAAAAATGCTCATCATCTTTAATCATCAGAGAAATGCAAATCAAAACTACTTTGAGATATCATCTAACTCCAGTGAGACTAGCCTATATCACAAAATCCCAAGAC
>CAUYPK010077689.1:0-33474 GCA_963574355.1 Loris lydekkerianus | reverse complement strand
CCTCTTTCATGTTTACATGGATGGAGCTGGAACATATTCTCCTTAGCAAAGTATCCCAGGAATGGAAGAAAAAGTATCCAATGTACTCAGCCCTACTATGAAGCTAAACTATAGCTTTCACATGAAGGCTATAAACCAACTATACCACAAGATTATGAGGAAAGGAGCAAGGAAGGGGAAGGGAGGGGGGAGGTTTAGGTGGAGGGAGGGTGATGGGTTGGGCCACATCTATGGTGCATATTTTTATCTATAATAAAAAAAAAAATTGATGAGATAAACACCATCAGTCCTGAAAAACAAAACAAAACAGAACAAAAAAAAAAAAAGAAAGAAAAAAAAAGAAAATGTAATCCATCTCTCATTTCCATCATCTTGATTTCATGTTACTGCTTTGCTTCAAGACAATCTCTGATTGCTTTATTCATTGTAATTCCTTCATATGCACAGCAATTGTATTATAAAATATATAACAGTTAAGAACATTTTTTGGAGAAAAAAACTTATCCACAATTCTATCACTTGGAAACACTATTTTGATTTTCACATATTCTTAAACAGACTTTGTCCAAATGTATACCTATTTTTATAGCTATAATTTGGATGATTCTGTTGTTTCCTCTCCACCACTTGAAACTAGTCTCACCTCCTGGTAATAATTATATTTTGATTAGAGAAGAACATAATACATGTTTTTAATTAAGCTATGTTAAGAGTTGATTCCTACTCATAATCCCAGACTGCCTGTACATTCCCTCAGCCCATTTCTACCTCCACATGTCAAAAACATAACATCTATTATCCTTCAGCCTGGGATACTTTGAATGGGAAGGGAAGAAAAATACTGAACCCAGTATGCCCTCATGGCAGATGTTTTCCATGTATGTTATTTCAAAGCTTGCAAAGAAGGTGTTATATTTTTGTGTGTTAAATTTAGGCAATTATGTACAAGAAGGCAGGTAACTTCCCTAAGGATACTCACCTAATCAGTAGCATAAACTGGTTTTGAATTTACATCTTTATGATAGCAGAGCATATGTTCTGAGCACCTATTTCTGTAAAACCTTAAGAACTTCATGAGTGGTAAAACATAATTGAATATGTTAAAACTGCTTGGGATCCCTTCAACTTCAAATAATGTATCAATTTTTATTCCCCTATAAAAGAACATGAACCATTTTATTAAAGTCAGTAAATGGAAAATTCCCAGATCTAAGATATGCAAACACCAAATGAAAGCAGATACCATTTAAAGGTGTGATCAGTTCTCATTACTTACTGGATCTGCATTTACCAATTCATCTACTTGTTAAAATTGATTTGCAGCCTCTAAATCATGCTCAACCAATTATGTGCTCATTCAGAGACATACAGTTGCACACATTGGTGAAAAATTTCATTCACCATTGTGTAAGTTATTTGAGTTCTCATACTGTATTTATCTTTTCAGAGTCTATTTAGGGCCACATTTTTTCTATTTTTTGCCATTTCTACTGGTGATTTTGCTGTTTCAAATGGCCCTGCAAGCACAGTGCTGAAGTAATGTCTAATGATACTAGAAGCTCAAGTAGGCTTTGGTGTGCTTAACAGAGGATAGACACGTTTAAAAAGCTTCGTTTAGGCCTGAGTTACAATGTTGTTACCTTTGAGCTCAAAGCTAATGAATCAATAATATTTCTAAACAGAAATAGCCACTCAATAAGATTGTGTATTAATTGGTTAAAGAAAATGTTATGTGGGTGGCACCTGTGGCTCAAAGGAGCAGGGTGCTGGCCCCATATATCAGAGGTGGTGGGTTCAAATTCTGCCCCGGCCAAAAACTGCAAAAAAGAAAGGAGGAAGTTATGTGTGCCAGCTCTCAGCTCTCACAAACCTAACCCTTTATCTACTCAGGGGCAATAACTTAGTATTCACTAATTCTATGTCTGAGGCAATTTTATAGGATAAAACTACCATGAACCATGAGAATCTATAGGACCTTTCACTATGCTTCCAAATATATTCATACTTTCCATTTCTAGGTTATAAGTTAGGGATGAGGAGAAGTGGTTTAGAACATTATAGTATCAGCAGAACCAGGACAGAGGATTGAACCAGCAGGGTTCCTCCTCATGGTCTCAGCCTCCATGGACTCCATGCAATACAGCCTGAATCATTACAATTTCTGCATCAGGACAATAACCACAATCTTTTTTGATCCCCGAAAGTGATCTGATGAAAGTAGAGGGATTCTGTGGAGTTGAAACTGTTTGAAAAACCAAATTTGACCTTCAGCCTAAAACATCTATATTTGGGCACAACTACTCAATTTTTTTTGATAAAATGTGATTGAAAATTTCCAAAGCTGTTGTCACTCAGTAAAGGTTTATGGAGTATATCCATGACTGATATGCTTTAGAGAGTATATGAGGGGCATAACATTTGGTTCCTACCCTCTAAGGAGTGAGTGGTCTTGGGAAATGAGACTTTTGTCAACCCCATGATGAGGACAGAAAGAGCTCTGATAAACGGACTGAACCTGATGTAGAAAAGGCTGGCTGAGTCCTGGTAAGGGCACACAAGATGAGTGAAATTACAGTGGAATCTTGAGTGATAGATATAATTTAAACAAAGGCACAAAATAGAAAAGACGTAACACCTAAATGAGAAGAAGCAATATAAAAATGTCTTACCTGAGCACAGAAACATCAGAAAACAGCTTAGGAATAGTGAGTGGTGATTCTTGATGACCCAGGTCTGAATACCACATCCATTTTTTTGTGGGGAGCAGGCTGTGGGTAGCAGGGCCCTCACAGCCTAGGAAACGCTTGGGAAGCAACCCCCAACCTCTTGTCCTCTTTTAATATTCTTTCCACCTGCCAGAAGTCACGTAGCCCATGCATACTTTCCTTGTTATGGGCAAGCACACATTTTTCCCTCTTTAAGGATGATCTCCACCCCATGTGCTAAGAGTTATGCAACCTTGTTAAGATACTGTATAAATAAAGCTGTTTCCACGGTTCAGGTGCTGGCTGCAGCCACCAGTCGTGTCAGTCGTCCTGACACCCATCCTATCTCTCATCTCGTGTGTGTTTTGTTCTCACGTGTGTTCCTCTTCTTCATTTCCCACCATTTCCACTCAAGTCATCTCTCCCTCCTCACAGAGATCATGAGAATTTTTCCCAAAGGGTTCCCATTGCTTTCTGGGCCAAAGAGTCCATTGGTTATATATCACTAAGACATTGTGAATTTAGAGAGCTTAATGTTTCTTTAGTTAATTCTAGAATATTTGTAACAAAAAGCAATGTACCAGGCAACCTAGTTAGTTCCAAAAAGAAATTTTGATCTCAGGGAAGTCAGTTAACACTTTTGAGTGATTGTTTCTCATCTCTGGAGTGAGACACCTATTCTTTACTGTCATAAATTTTAACCACATCATGAGAGTAAGCTGGACACAAAAGGCGAGATGAAATACAGCTGCTTATCCTCATAGCAAAATGATCCTGCACAAAGTTCACCGGTTCATTACATACCTTGTAGTCCATTGGTTAGTAAATATCACAAATTATTTTACTTAATCTTCACATTTTCCTATGATGAAAGAAATTTATAAAATGTATGCTTCCTTGAACAAACAGCCTGCCTTCACCATGCCTGCTGGTAAAATGTGAGAAGCACCTTTCTGTGCTTGGGTGATTAAACCTGAATGGTCATTGAATATCTCCTCTACTGGGCCTCCTCAGAATTCATATGCCTTTATGGAGTGCCTGCTGTGCTAAGATTTCTCATAGGCATTATAATATGTAATTTTTATATCAATTTTTGAGGTACCTATTATTCTTATTTTTGAGATGAGAAAAGACATTTGAAGGTCAAGTCCTTGGCCTCAAATCATAGCATTTCTTTGTGGTAGATCCAAAAATTCAACCCGTACTCATTGCCTTCTGGATTAAACATTATTTCTCTGCTCTATCCTGCCTAAATTTATGGCATTACAGACTTATTTTCATAAGACCATAACTATTCAATATGTCTATGGAGAAATATAGAAAATATCAGTAACACCAAAAACATGGTTATAAGATTTCCTTCCTCAGCGTGACAGCCGTCTAGGAAGGATCTGGTTCTCTTTTAACCTCTGAAGTTCTGCAAGGGTGAGCACTAATCATTTAGAGTTTACTTTTCATTCCCTATGACTGATGAGGGAAAGGAGTGCATAAAATCACCATATATGAATAGCTAGAAGGAATTCAGAAATAATCCAGAGAAAGAAATTGAAGGCCAGAGATACATGTGTTGTACCTTCTAGGAGACAAGATTAATGTGGCGTAAGGAAGGGACATAGTTTTAAGACTTCAGTTTTCAGTCAAAATCCATGATCTCAGTTTTTTCCTTTGTCTCATCTTTCTTCATCAGAAGATGAATGGGAGAAATGGAGAGTGAAACTATCTCTGTTATGATTTCTAATTATTGAACTTTTATCATTGACAGAAAGTTCCTATTGAGCTTGTGTCTATTAGAATATAGCTCATTGATTCTGGCCAAACCTTTTATTTCATCTCAGGGATAAATAACATTTCCCTTTCATAAGTTCTTCTGTGAAAGGGTTCAACTATCATATCTTGAAATTATAATGAAATAATCCTTTAATTAACTAAATTTAAATAAAACAGGAACAGAGGAAGATATTGGAACTAGAATGATGGGTTTAAAATTTCTACACACCAAGCTGTTTGAAGATGAAATTACTTGCAGTCACAGAGTCTAGCTAAGATTTTCATCTCCCTCAGCAAATGTCCCATATGTGATCCCGAATAACACAAAAATCAAAAGTATTTCTCCAAAATTAGCCCACTATTTCTGGTTATCTACTATCAAATGCTAGTTCATGAATCACAAATATAAATTATTTAATTAAAAATTAATGGATTTTCCCATATTTTTCATATTGGAAAAAAGTGCTTATCAGATATATAAAATCTCATAGTTGGGGAGTCAAATCTTTATGAGCACACTTTTTGGAAAAAAGAACAAGCCATTAGGCTTTTTCAGGGACACTTTATTATCATTTGTCTAATTTTGAAGATACTGGTTGAAAATCAGTTGTGATTGTAATGCAGGAAAAATTGTATCTACATGAAACAACATTGATGAAGCTTTGTTACATGATACTATGTTAAAAAAGTAAATTCTGGGGACTACATACAGCATAGTACTTTTTCACCTCAAGAGAAAGAAAATTAAACATTATAATACTTAGCTTACATATATGTGTACATATATATATACATATATATGTGTTCCCATATATATAGGATAGGATTATTTTAAAGTATGTGCAGAATAGACATGAAATCATGCATGGTGGTTGCCTCAAGAACAAGGGGAGAGAATATAGGTCTATTTAGGTCATTGTCAATGCTCTTATTGAATTGATAGATTCACAGTGTTAAATGTATTATGTTGCTAAAAATAACTCTGTGACTAAAACTATAAAATATTACACATATGAAAGTATGACATAAGTCTGTCATAAGTTAAGAATCGTGATTTACTTAATACTGTATATCTGAGGTCCATTCAGAGATGAGACAGAGAGAAAGACAGTATGTTGAGGGGTGTTACCAAAATGGGGCAGTAAATTAGGGAATTTGGGAAAATAAAGGAATTCAAAAAAGGAGAAATGATAGCAAAATCTTGTTTTACTAACTTAGCAATTTATACAGCCCTCAAATCATATTATTATAGCCCTCAAATCATATTATTATACTTCCCCCCCTTTTGACTTTCATTTATCCCATAAATATTTATTAAGCACTTATTTCCAGATGCTATGTTGGAAATATCTCCTACTATTAGGAAATTGGCAGTTTGATTTAAAAACATGCTAAACAAATACTTATGAATTTTTAATTATAATAATAAATTAATTGATATGTAGAAATGAAAGACATCATAAAGCATAAATAACTGTCCCTTGATTGCTTCAGAAAAAACTGACAGGATTTCTAAGTTTTTTCCTCTCTTTTTAAAGTGTTTAACATAAAAACTTGTAGAATATTTGCAAGATATTTTGTGAAAAGAAGGAAATAAAAAGTGCCTAAAATTTTTATCACATTGAGAGAAACATTAAAATGTTGATATATTTCCTTCTAGTAATTTTTCTATGAATATACATGTTACAAAATTGTGATTGTGGTGTATATTCAACTGTGTGCGAAAGGTGAGTGAGCCCATATAATGTATATTGATTGGTCTATATCCTTGACAAATGTTGTTAATTGCATTTAGTTGCCTGCAGGTAGCCACAAAAATTTCCTCCACTGTCAAGACAATTTGTGATTAAGAATGTATACCCTGGGCGGTGCCTGTGGCTCAAAGGAATAAGGCACTGCGGCCCCATATGCTGGAGGTGGCGAATTCAAACCCAGCCCCGGCCAAAAGCTGAAAAAAAAAAAAAAAAAAAAAAAAAAAAAAAGAATGTATACCCTTATACCACAGTTTGTTAACCTATTTCTTAGTTGAAATACATTCTTCTCAATAAATTATCACAATAATGGAAAAGCAATATCCAACATACTCAATATTAATATGAAGCCAGTAGATGGTCTAATTCATGCCCACACAGGAGAAAAATTCATTTCAATTCAAGTAGGGGGAAGGAAAAATGAGGGAGAGGGGGAGGGGCAGTTGGGGTGTTCTCTCTTGATGGTCATAACATAGGGGTGTATGGTACCCCTTCTGGGTGCAGGACACAACTACAAGAGGAGCTCTACCTAACACTTTCAAACATTATGACCTGGTTGCTTGTACTCTCACATTAACTTGAAATTAAAATAAATAAATAAAAATATGACACGCACACACGCAAGGATGTACATTCTTGTCTACATTGTGTTTGTGGGTGTGCAGGCATGTGCAGTGTTTTGTTTCTATTGTTTAATCTAAATGATTTTCAGTCATAGCTGAATTCCCCACTTGGTTTTTGTCATGGCAAAAGGCACTCAGTAAAATAGTGTTCTATTTTTTTCTGCCTGACTACTCTATTTTAAGTGCTGACAATGTTGCAGTTTCTTTTTCCCCACAGGGTCTGTGTGAGAAAAAAGAAAAGAAGAAGTACCTGTTGACTGATACTGCCATAGGGATTGACTTACAAATAGAAAGAGACAAGTTGAGGGACCCACATTGTCAGGAGGAACCAATAAAAAGGCTGCAGGTGATCAGGCATTGCTGCCAGCAGGATCCCTGAGCTGAACAAACAACTTCAAAGATTGCTTTAAGGGCCAAATTAAATAAAAATCCACCAAAGGATACCAGCATAGCAGTGTCTGGATCAAAATAAACATAGCATATTCTCTGCCAAGGGCACTTCTTCTATTTCTGGCCCTTCAGGATCTTAGAGGTAGACTCTTTATAGTTCTTGAGAAAGTTCACATCTGGAATGCGCACTGTTTTCATCCTTGGCATTCTATTTTCAAAGAAAGAAAGTGATGCTGCTTACAGTGACAAAGCTTGGATAATTTTCATCTTTGGTGTAACTGTTAGGCGTCAATTCCAGCATTGCTGCGACTATTGTACCAGTGATTATATGTTCGAGGCATTTTCCAGTACAGTTCAAATTGTATTAGCATAGAGAATTTTTAGAAAGATTAAAATCTGGAAAGGTGGAGGGATCAAAGAGGAGGGTGGACTTTTGTACTTATTTTAAAAATATGAGTAGGTGGGATTTTCTATTTCTCAATTTTTAAAAAAGATAGAAAAATAAGTTCTCTAATATTGTAAATAATACAAAAAAAATCTATTGTCAGAAAAGAAGGAAAGAAGAGAGAGAAGAGCAGTAAACACTATGATCTATCTTCCAACCTGGTATTTCTTCCTGATGTTCCTGCTCCTATCAAAAGACCTCTTTATTGCCCACTGTTTCTCATTCTCCACACCCAAGAATCAAGATTTTTGGCTCATAGTTCAATATTATCATCATATGAATAACATTAACCAGATCCTAATTAAACAGTAAGGTTTTTAGAGCAGTAAATATTTCAGATTAAAATATTATTGATTTCACTTTTTTTAACTTGTTTCATACCTACAAAATAATTGTCAGTAAATGACTGTTATTTCTTGTACCATTCTTTTTAATCCCTCCAACATGCCAGGATCAGGCTAATAATCCCACATTCACCTTGTATAAAAACTCTCAGGAGTCTCTAATCACCCTTAGTAGTGATTATCAAAATTTGAAGAGTCTTTGATCACTTTGAAAATATGAGCAAAACCATGAGTTTCCCTACTATAGAAAAAAGTATTGGTATCAGTTTTCAACCTCGTCACCAATGCCAGGGCTGCCATTTCATTGGCATCACTGTCATCACCACCATCAGCTTTAATATTAACAAAGAAACCATTAGGTACCATGATTGCTGATACATTTAAGATCATAGCACGTCATAAGGTGAATGTCCCCTACTTTATAAATATAAAAACTAAGAGCCCCTCTGAAGAAAAATACTTAGTGTGAAGCCATGAAACTAAATATATCAGACAGTCAGAACTTGAACCCTGTCTCACTGAGAGCTGATGTACTTAGTCCGTATGTCAAATCATACCCATAGATTTCACATTGTGAGTCATACAATAAAGTTGGATATGTTAAATCACACCCTTACAGTTCCAGTTTGTCAATATTTAGTGATAGTTACTCAGACCCATACACACACTTCTTTCTACACTGTTTTCTGAACTGCAGGACTGAAGTAGTGGGGGGGGGGACCCAAAAACCAAAAAAGCTACATTTCCCAGACTACTTTACCTCTTCTATTTTTGTTTAAATTTGGCCAATAAGAAGCACTGTAAATTAGGAGGCAGGAGGAAGGGAGAAGACGTCTGCTTGCAGCTGTACACAATCTCACCCTGTTACAGCAGGACAGTTGTGCTGACTGCAAACTCCAGAAACCCTAAGCTCATCTACAACTCTTCAGTAACTCCTCCAGGTCAAGGATCCCTAGCACCTCCCCAAATGAAGAAATAAGGCAGGTTAAAGGGAAAAGCCTGGGGCTTTTACCTGTTGATCTGAGTGACACAAATAGTAATCCTTTCTCTGCTTTTCACCCTTCCGTCTCACCTTGCTTCACCAAACCTTCCAACATTTTTATAGACAGTTGTCTCTTGGTAATACCTAGCATAGAGTACCCAGAGAGTACCCAGTACTCTCTTTTTAATACCCATCTGTTTTCCTGATTAGATCCAAACTGAAACAGGAATGGTTCCAGATAACTAACCCTCAGATATTGAAAGACAGAATTGGTTATCTCACCTCATTGGACCTATAAGCAGAAGTGAGCTCGTTGACATTGGTGAAATGGATTTTGGTAACTCATGGAACATACTTAAGTACTTAAATTATCATCAGTGGGGGCTTGGAATAAAGTATATTATAATAGTAAGGCACTAGGAAGCCAGGTGCTAATGAACTTGGCCATTATCATAGTCATGATCACATTAAGAACAATTCAGTTGGCTGGCTATTTCTTACTGTGCTGAGGAGCTTGCAGAAGTGGCAAACTCAAGGCCCTAAACTCTCAGAACCAGATATAGTCTGTAATAATCCCCAAATAATAATTTTTCTTTCATAGACACAGGATTAATATAGTTGAATATGATATTGCAAGTAAATTGAATTGACATCTTTGCAATTACATTTAGTTTAAGACACTGAAAGACAAGGAATGAGACAGACATTTGTGGTAAAGATATTTGGTTGCACTTAGATGAACATGATGACATTCAGTTCCCAAATGCCATTGAGCCTACCTTTCCAGGGAAATTTATCCCTCCTTTTCTGTCTGAGGAGACTGGCTTTCCTATTTAAAGATCTGTAATTATCCCATTTGAGACAATTGACTCAAAAGTAAATGCCAAATCTCTTTACAACTACCCCCTCATTGTCTTTAGAGTTGAATACTAAAGTCAGAACCCATGATACCCCAAGGAAAATAAAGGGCAAAGTCCGACCCAGGAAAAGACAATTTATATACTTAGATAAGTACAGGATTTTGCTAAGTTATATGAAGAGAAATCTATAATATATATGTGGAAATTAATTCTAGGAATAATAGGCCAAAGAGGACAGGAATAATATTGGTTTGGAGCCATAATGTTGATGGGGTGGTGCATATACTTACTAAGAATTACGGGTTCAATATATTATGTTCTATCCTGAAGAGTTAAAAGTGGTTCTAACAGTTTTTTTGATTGGTTGAAAGAAGACTAAAGTTGATGGTAGTTTAAAGTCAATGAAATTTACATGCTGTAATTTCCTTGGTGACAAGAAATTCCAAAACACAAGTAGACAAAAATATTGGAGTTGATCTTTCTTGGAGCAATCTTTCCACTCTCTGTCTTTCTCTAGTATGTCTCCATATTGACTAAAACAGTGCTCCCAGGGCCTGGGCAGCAGACTGGGCTCCCCAAACTGGGCTGCATAGCTTGAGGTGAGCAGCAGGGGGAGAGGAGCTTCATCTGTATGTACAGCTGCTCCCCGTCACTTGCATCACTGCCTCAGCTCCACCTCCTGTCAGATCAGCAGGGGCATTAGATTCACAGGAGCATTAGATTCTCATAGGAGCACAAACCCTACTACAAACTGCAAGTGTGAGGGATCTAGGTTGCATGCTCCTTATGAGAATCTAATGACCGCTCCACCTCCCACTCTAAAGAAAATTGTCTTCCATGAAACTGGTCCCTGTGAAACTAATTTAGGGCTTTCACATGAAAGCTATAACCCAGTTACAACCTAAGAATAGGGGGAAGGGGGAAAGGGAGGGGAGGGATGGAGGAGGTGGTTAGAGGAAGGGGGATAGGTGGGATTACACCTGCAGTGCATCTTACAAGGGTATATGTGAAACTTAGTAAATGTAGAATGTAAATGTCTTAGCACAATAACTAAAAAAACGCCAGGAAGGCTATGTCAACCAGTGTTATGAAAATGTGTCAAACGGTTAAAAAAAAAAAAAAGAAAAAGAAACTGGTTCCTGGTGCCAAAAAGGGTGGGGACCACTGGCCCATAGAGTTAGCCATTTTTCTAAGACGTCCAGAGGTGCACTAAGGAGGGAAACATACCAGAATCCTTGAAAAGCTTAGATAGGGATTTTTTTCTGTATGCTATGATGAAGGTAGGAGATGGTGAAGTTGACATGAACTTTCTGATTTCAGGGGAGATAATGCAATCCCACATTGACAGACATTGAGGGTCCCTGCTTAATTACCAGATACAAGATAAATACAATTATTGTATGGTAGAGCAGGGCTTGAATAATCATTAAAGATCTTTTGTGTTAGCTCACTTGTGGTGCCACTAAGAATAAAACAAATAGATATCATACCAAAGTATTACTTGATTCATAAAATCAGAAAATATTTAGATATGATGATCAGAGATAAGACTTGAATTTCCACAATGTAGTGTTACCAAGGGCTAAATCAAACTTGCTTTCCCCAGAATGAAGATGAAGCTGAGACCCTCAAGGAAGGACTCTGTTTTAGTTATGTACTGTAAATCTTCCTCCAAGTCTCTCAAAAGGGATCTGTGTCATAAACAGAATATATGAGCACTGGCCAAAAAGAAATTATGAAATATTTCAGGATTTACCAGACATTGTTTCTTGGTTGATACTAATCTGGGGATCTAAATTGGCACCCTGATTCTCTAGGTAGAGTGGAGTCTTATGAATTATATAGTCAAAAATTGGGAATTGGCTCAAAATTATCTCCCAGGGGGGTACAGTAATTCTGCAGATTCATCTTGTAATTATTTTCCTCTACTGTTTTTTTAATTCTTAGGATAAACATGACTTCAAATCGACTGAATTCCCATGTAGGTGTGTGGGCCCTACATTCCCCCCTAGGTGTGTGGGTCATTCCATCTGAGAACCCTAAAAACCGACCCCTGCATTCCTGAATAGTACTCCTTTGGCAACAAAATAACTGTGGGAAAATTATAGGCATTCGTGCCAACATTAAAACATTGAAAAAATGCAGGAGTAGTGATTCAAACCCATCAAATCCTCTCTTAGCTTGCCTGCTTGACCTGTGCAGAAAGTAATGAACCTTGGAGAGGGATTTTGAATGATTAGTTGAATCATGTGATTACTTTAATCTTATAGACATGGAAACAAAGGATAAAAAACATAAGATCAGGGCCAGGCGCCGTGGCTCATGCCTCTAATCCCAGCATTTAGGAGGCTGAGGATGGTGGATTGCCTGAGCTCCCAGGTTTGAGACCAGCCTGAGCCAGAGCAAGACCTCGTCCTTAAAAATAGCTGGGTGTTGTGACGGGCCCTTGTAGTTCCAGCTACTTGGGAGGCTAAGGCAAGAGAATCACTTAAGCCCAGGAGTTTGAGGTTGCTGTGAGCAGTCATGCCACGGCACTCTTTCAAGTGTGACAAAGTGAGGCTCTGTTTCTTAAAAAAAAAAAAAAAATAGGATCTATAATTAGTGAATAAGGTGGTAAGGACTGAACCCACATCTGTCTAAATGAATGTATATGTTTTTAGTCAATATAAGTCTTAATCCTAATTGTGGATGACATGAAATATGGAAAATAGATTCTAATCCATTAAATCTCATATTTAAGACCTAGCAAAACACTTTTTCTCTCTCAAAAGGCTCAGTTTAAACCCACCCTTTCTTATATTTTCCTACTACTACAATACTCTGAAGTCATACCCTTATTTTATGTAATTTTTATTTACCATTTATATAAATCTTTCTAGCATCTTTTTCATGGCTAACTCGTTTCATGATTTTGCTTTTTATGCATTTATGATTTAGGCTGTGAACACAATTTGTATCTTTGGATATTATGGACCTGAGGGGGAGATAACAGACATATGGAAAGAAGGCAGAACTCAAAAATAACACAGACATAAATAAGATTCTTGGGTTGCAGTTATTAGGTAAATTGTTAAGGCTCTAAGACTTGGCTTCATCATCTGTATGATGGAGTCACTAATAACTCCTCTTAGGGTTGCAGTGGAGATGTATGGGACACTGTAAGAAGAAGTGCCTCAGGTGTAGAATGTGTGGCATAATGTTTGATTTTAATCTGGCTTTTCTATTCCATTTATCTCTTCTTTGTGCACCCTTTTGGAACTCAAAAGTAGTCATTTTGAAGTGTGGAATAATAAAACTCAAAGAGGTGTAGAGACTCACCTAAGGCCAGGTAGTGGTGCAGGGAAACAGTGGTCCAGGTAAACTGGCACTCAGCATCACCAGAAGAGTGAAAGGACTCTCTGAGAAAGGGAACAGAGCTGTGTGAAGGATTCTTTGAAGAGTAAGCATTTTTTTGGAGTATACCAGAATTGCTCCCCCACAAGAGAAAGGTACAAGCACAGGGTAGAGAGTTGTTCTTGAGCCTTCTAAAAAGTCAGAAACATGGATTTTCACCTCGCCTCCCTACCTCCCACATCTAACTATCCTGAACACCAACCTCCCTACCTCCCACACCTAACAATTCCAGCACAAGGTTCTCACAGGGCTTTGCTAGAAGTATTGGATCCTGCACAGACCTTTCTCATGAAGACACGCCAATTTAGTTTTCTCATTGCCCATCTATAAGCTTCTTCAGAACCAGTTGTGCATCTTTCATCTCTAATTTGCCAGCACCTAAGGACGTGCTTAGCACAAATGTGGCAGTCAGTGAATAGTTGCTGAATGAATTAATGGTGCTAAGTTTAGGGATTGCAGCATACGTTGTTTTCCTTTTGTGAGCTACATCATATTCCTAAAAGGACATCAGAATGGAAAAATCTCTCAAATTTAAAAAATAAAATCATTAATTGTGAAATATTAAATGTCAGAACAGTTTTTTTTGGGGGGGGAGGGGAACAAGAAAAAGCAGAGTTTGGCAAGCTATAGAAGTGTGCTAATTCTCTCTTGCTGCTTGTTTTGTAAATAAAGTTTTATTGGAACACAGCTGTGTATCTTTATGTATTGTCTATGGGTGCTCTTGCACAACAACAGCAGAATTGAATAGCTATGATCTTGCCATCTCTTCATATGTCTAACAGTGTCGAAGAGATTTGTCACCAGGTTTTTTACTGAAAATGTTTGCCAAGTACTGCTTTAGATCATGAATATATTTCTTATATTTTTATCTCATGTGAGGTATTAAAATCCCTCCCTTGCTTTTTGAGGGAACTATAGAACACAAAAGTAGAACCTGCATCTGAAATTGCTGCTGGAACACATAATGTTCTAAATAAATATTTCAGGAAGAAGAAAAGTTTCTAGGTACTCATAATAAATTGAGAGACTATGTATTCTGCTCTGATTCAAGTAACTGATTCAGGCTAAAAGGATAATAGCCTTCTGTCAAATCTCATGTCCATGTTTTGAGAATAAATGTTAATATAGCGATGGACAATCTCTGTCTCACTCACTTGCATGTACATTCATGCCAGGGGCCATGTGGCTTGTTCTTCCTACACACACCAGCCCTTATTAGCATCACACAGCGCTGCAAACACCCTTTCACCATCTCTCTCTGTCCAACACAGGAACATGAAGGCATGGCAGAACTCAAACATACTTTCTTCTCAGTAGTTTCTTTTCCCATTTCTGTCCATTTTTGGAATAAAGCAGCTTCTCAATGCATATCTATACTGGAATGATTTTCACACTATGTATTCTCAAATATCAAATAGCTGATATTAACCTAGGGATGGACCTCAACCTTCCCATATTTTGTTACATAAACACGTTTTCATACTCCTTTCCACAAGTACTCCAGACAATTAGTTGCTCAGGATTATCATTATTATTACTATTATTATTATTACCAATATAATCCCATCTCCTGATACTTCTGGGATTAGGTCTACTGCAAAAGAGAGACAATGATCTCCCCCATCCTCTTTCCAGAACTCCTATAATAGGCATTTGAAAAAGATGCTTATAAAAATGCTTGACAATACTATGTATTTCCTATGGAGTCATAAATGGGTGTATGTGTGAAGATAAACACATTATATCTCACATTAGTGAGTGCTTCTGGACAGGAAAGAGGCAGACCTGGACTAGATCAGGAGTAAAAGAGAAGGGAGCTTGAGCTTTATCTGTAACACTCTGAGTATTGTTTTAAAAGAAATAATTTATATATAATCTATGCAGTTGGCAATTATTTAATGTTCTCCTCCAAAGAATTAACTGTATGTATCATATGATAAAAGTTTAATTATGTACATAGTACGTAGATGAGCTTACCCTCCCCATGCACAAAAATTCCAAACTTTTAGCCCCCTTCACCTCGCAGAAAAGGTGTGTGTGTGTTGATGTTAGGATGTCTTCCAGGCCTGTCTTCAGCTCTGAACTGTCATGTGACCCTGAGCTCCTTATTCTTTCTAATACCTAAGATCTCAAATTTCGTCCTTAAAAAAGACCTATGATTGATTCTACCACTTCTGGGATTGATACATTCATGCAAGAGTAAATTTTTGTTGTATGAAAAACAGGAGCATAACATAATCCCCCTTTTCCCTCTGATGACAACCTCTATCTGACTCTGTACTTTCTTGGGTTTCCCTGTCTTCATCACTATGCAGACCCTTTATATGACATGCCCTCTGCAATAACACCATGCCCACTCCTGTGACAGGATCTCCAGAGCAGATGTCTCAGGTCCCCATAGCCCAACTCTTCAGCTTTCGTCTAGTTTAATCCATGGCTGTGGTGGACGGTTTTGCATGATTGCAAATGGAGTTCATACTGACAAGCCTTAGCTCAAATGTGTGCTGTGCATCTGTCTACTTTCTCTCTTGGACCTCCCATAATTCCTCTGGAACCCTCCCAGCCTATTATAGAAGCACAGTCCTCATGTGTGGGACAGGTAATACCCCTGGGCTTGTGCATGACTATTCCAGGCTGCTATCCTTCCACTGGACAATTCTAAGAGGAATACTGACTTTTTTACCTGGTAAAATAAAAAGTTGACATTATAATCACTGAAGTAATAAATGGGACAGGGGACAGAACAGGATATACTAACATCTTTGAGCAGCTCTGTCTTGACTGTCCTCTATAGGCCAGATTTATTGGTAGGAGATGCTTCTGTGAAAATGAGTTTGTTAAAGTCAACAGAGAATGTAGAATGCTAAAAAGGCACAGCCATTACCAGAAGCAAGGTAAATGCAATTATTGTAATGAGCAGCTGGAATGGTAATCAGCAAGCCCTAATTACAAGGATTTTTGGCAATGCTGAATAATTCAAGGTGTTGGCTCAAAGGAGTAGGGCACCAGCCCCATATGCCGGAGGTGGTGGGTTCAAGCCCAGCCCCAGGCCAAAAACTGCAAAAACAAACAAACAAACAAACAAAAAATTAAGGTGTTACTACAGCCAATATAGGTGAGTAGCATCAAAGTATTGACTGTCAATCAAGGTATTATTTAACTTATATAATAAGAAAAGATTAAGAACAGGTAAGCATGAGACAAAGGTCATAATGGAAAATCATACTCCTTTATCTGGTTTGTAAATGAAGTAAGTTCTCAGTGCCATAAGTAGGGGCCATGTGGGGAGAAATCTAATGCAAAGATAGTGCATATAATAAATATCCCTCAAGTCTTCCCCAGAAAGACTTGTGTCTACTTACTAGATGATAAATTACACAGTAGAGTACAGGAATATGTAAGAGCTATTGAGCTGACATTGATACCTGCAGAGCCAAATACTGTATGTCCACTCCACCATTCTTGTCCTAGCTAAAGTGAAGATTTATGAAGAAAAGGGGAAATGTGGAGTCTGGACTCAATTTTGGTAACAATATGTTCAGCGAGTCTGAAAAACACTTCATAGTTATTTCCCTGCTCCTTTCATGCTTAATGGGGATAAGTATTTTTGTTATCTGACAGAAATCATGTTCATATCAATTCTATAACTTGGGCAGAGGTCATTAATTGTCTTTGATGCCATAATAAAAGGCATGTGTCAGAAATTGTGAGACCAGACCTAAAAAGTAGGTATTTAGGAGTTTGATGGTCAGAGTATACCAGAAAATCCCCTCTTAGTATATGCCTTGCCACTGAGAAAGACACATAGTGCTCAGTAGGCATCTGGAATTTTGAAGACAGTATTTATTACCTTTGGGAGTAATGTGCAGCCCCATTTAGCTGGTAACTCAAAAGGTTGCCAGTTTGGAGTGAAATTCAGAACAACTGAGGGCTCTAAAATAGATCCAGGTTGTAGGACAAATTTCTCTGCCACTATCATATACCATGGTAGCATAGAAACTGTGAAAGACACAAATGGTTGGTAGAGTCTTTGGAAAGCCCATATTGGATAATTCTAGTAGATAGCACTAATGATCTAGAGTAAGGCAAAGAACAACTTATGCCTTGAAAACTTACTCGCAGCATGCTACTGGGCTCCAAAGCTTATTCTTGCAATGCTACTGGGCTCCAGTAATGACTGATGGATTTACCAGAATTGTCCAGTTGCTGTTGCAGCAGCAATTCAATGTACAATGAAAATGCAGTAGAACCTCTGGAAGCTGATCACCCAAGGGACTGTCACAAACTGGTCAACATATGGAAGTGGTCAACATAAGGAATCAAACCTGCTGTATCAATACATATACGTGATGCATGTCCAGTCTGTGGAAATTAGGTCAATTTATGGAGGAGATCAATGTAGGGAGGTGGTCAGCTCTGGAGGTTCTACAGTAATTCAGTAGGGATTAGGCATGAGTAAAACTAGTATAGCAAGGTACCTTAAAAAGTGCCTCCCATGCCCATAGCACCTACCTCTGCTATACTTTGTCTTTTCCTCAGTTTACACCATTGGCTTTGTGCAGGGGTTACCTATAGAGGAATAAATAAATGTGTGCCTGCTTCCTGCTTAATCTGACTGATATATTTGTATAAGCAAAAAAAAAAAAAAAAAGAAGAAGAAGAAGAAGAAGAAAATTAGGCTGCCGCAATATAGTCCCAATCTGAAATCGTGTGTCTCATCTCTTTAATCTTAGGCTCTGCTGGATTAGACATTCTTGTTCTCAGAAGTGTCTATGAGGAAGCACAAAAATATTTTTACTAAGCCAGTAGCTTGTCTCCCATATGATCACTTTAGGTTGACCATCAGGCCAACCTAAAAGAAGGAATTCTTAATTGACTTGGGTAACTGATGCTAATAATCATTAGGAGCTAGGATTATTGCTACATAATGTACTTAGGGAGGCAAATTCTCAAACTCAAGAATCAACCTTAGGTGTTGCTGCTTCCACACCTGGTTATAACATAAATTGGCAATTGCAGAAACCAGTAGCCATAGATTAATATGAACAAGAATCCATATTTTTCTGCACAGTGGAAGAAGATGACAAATACCAGTTGTGGACTTGAGAACAGGTAGAGCAATGGAAATTATAGTTTATCATTGTGGTAAATCTTTTATGGATATTTTAGCTGACTATCATATGGAAAAGTTAATGATGAAGTATATCCAAGTGTCATAAGTTTCTCTGATCAGTATAAGGGATGGCCTGTAGCAAAAGCTCTGGAACTTTTTTCACATCCTCTTGACCCACTTCTTATTTTGCAATGATTCTAGAGCTCTTTATAAATTCACAGTACATTTGAGCTGATAAGAGTCCTACAAGTGCATACAGCTTCTTCTTGATCCAAGGCCCTCCCTGATGCCATGTTTGATAAACTGTTCAAGAATGCTTTGAAGGGAGATTCAGCAGAATTGAGTTTCCCGCCCGTAACAGTGACAATGAGAAAGCACTGTATATTACACTTTTCTCTTTCCTGTACCCTATTTTGCCTTTCCTGTTTCCTTATTCCTAATTCTTTGGATCACTATTCAAATAAATAATTTGCAATCAAATCCTTGCTTGAGATTCTGTTTTCAGGGTAATCCAATCTAAGACTCTGCTCTAAAATGTTCAGTCTGTTCTTTTATGCCTCAAAGTCTCAGTGCAAATATATGTTTCAATCACATTCAGTCTAGAAACCAGGCCATCTCCAGATCTTCAAATCATTAACTGGATTCCTAATTGAAGATTTTAATTTATTCTGGATTTGGTTAAATATTTTTTTGTCCCTTGATTCCTGCCTGATATTGATCGCTGGCCCTGAATGTAATTTTTCATCTGTATTTCTGACCATGATGTGACTATAAACTTAATTTAGGCCTGAATATTCTTTCATAATATTCTAATTCACCAAACAGTTATATTTAATTACTAGGCAATGGCCCTCATTTCTTAAAGCTTGACCAAATTTATGAAGTGTTGCTCAGGTCAATAATTATTTGAAGTACTTCCTTCCAAAAGTACCAGCATGGATAATTTTACTGGTTACCTCAGTGAAAAAACTGTGAAGGATTTCAAAATCACAGATTTAAGTTTCCCAGTGTTCTAGTTTCAACTGTTCTAACTTGATAGGCATGAATCTAAACCAGATATAGGACATGGTTTTCATGAGAGTGGGTGTAATATCTCCAACATCTGGCACTGTTAAGAGCATCAGGGGCACTATTATTTTCTTAATTGTGGTAAAAATATACATTAAATTTGCCATCTTAGAAATTGTTAAATGTACAGATAAGTGATGCTAATTTTGTTCATATTACTGGGCAACCATCACCTCCATCCATCTCCAGAGCTCCTTTCATTTTGCAAACCTGAAACTCTCTACCAATTAAACAATAACTCTTCAATGCCCCCTTGCCCCATCTCCTGTGAACCCTCATTCTACTTTCTGTCTCTATGTCTCTATGAATTTGACTCATTATCTCATAAAGAGAAATCATCCAGTATTTATCATTTTGTGACTGGCTGATTTCACACAGCATAATTTTCTCATGCAATAGCATATGTCAGATTTTAATCTTTTTAAAGGCTGAAAAATATCTCATTGCATGTACTTATATAAGCCATGTTTTCTTCAATCAATGTCTATCAGTGGACACTCAAATCACTTCCACCTTCTATTATAACTAATGTTGCTATGAATATAGGTATAAAAATAACTCTGATATTTTTATTGAACATCAAGTATTTCTTTGAGACCCTGCTTTCAATTCTTTTCTTTAAATATATGGTATACAGAAGTAGAATTACTATATCATATGTAATTCTATATTTAATCTTTTGAGGAACTGTCATACTATTTTCCACATCCACTCCACTCTACTACTTTATATTCTAACCAGCCATGCAAAAGAATTCCATATTCTGTTTCAATTTCTCCATATAAAGATATGGAGACACTTGTCATTTCCTGTTATGCTTTTTTGTTTTTATTTTTTATTTTTTTTTAGTAAGCATTCTAATGTTGTGAAGTGGCAACTTATGATTTTGAATTACATTTCCATGATTAGTGACATTTGATATCTTCTCATGTGCTTTTTGGCCATTTGTGTACATATCCTCTTTGAAGAAATGTCTATTCAAGTTATTTGACCATTTTTTTCATTGGTTTTTTTATTGAGTTATAGGAGTCTCTTTTATAATAAAAACACTCATTCCTTAGAAGATAATTCTACTTACAATTACTTTCTACCATTTCATGGATTGACTTTGTATTCTTTATTGATAATAACTTTTGCACAAAAGTTTTTAATTTTAATTAGTTTTTAGTTGAGGTACATATATAAATGTATATATACATGTAGTATATTATGCTATGTATAATAATCCTTTACCAGAAGCTTGAGTGCAAATATTTTCTCTCATTTTATGTGTTGCATTTTTAAGTTTTTTTTTTTATTTTGTCCGTGATGCTAGCTTTTAAAAATCTGGTGTCCTAATTTATTAATTATTCCATTCTTGTCTGTGCTTTTGGTGTCTAGAAATTATTGCCAAATAGAATGCTCTAAAGTTTTTGCCTATTTTTTCTCTTAAGGATTTTATAGCTTTAGGTGTTCCTTGTAGTTCTTTCATTCATTTTGAGTTAGTTTTTGTATATTGTGTTAAGTAAGGGTCTAAATTCATTATTATGCATATGCATAAAAACTGGAAAAAATCCAGTTTTTCCAGGACTATTTGTTGAAAATACTTTTCCAAGTTCTTGGTACCCTTGTCAAGAATTATTTGAACATGTTTGTGAGAAATTGTTTTGGGGCTCTCTATTCTATTGCATTAATCAGTATGTCTATCTTTATCTCAGTACCACACTATTTTGATTATGGTAGCTTCGTTATAAGGTTTAAAACCTGGATGTTTAAGGCCTCAAACTTTGAAATTTTAAAGATCATTTTGGCTTTCAACAGTGTCTTGAATATCCATATGAAATTTAGGATGGATTTTTCTACTTTGACATAATACACTTTTGAGATTTTGATAATATTGCTTTGAATCTGTAGATCACTTTTGGTAGTATTGACATCTTAATAATATTAAGTCTTCTGGCTCAGTGCCTGTAGCTCAGTGAGTAGGGCACCAGCCACATACACTGAGACTGGTGGATTGCAGCCTGGCCTGAGCCTGCTAAACAACAACTGCAACCAAAAAATAGCCAGACATTGTGGCTAAGGCAAGAGACTCACATAAGCCCTGGAGTTTGAGGTTACTGTGAGGGATCACACCATGGCACTCTATCAAGTGTGAGAAAGTTTTTGTAAAAAACTTGTGTAAAAAATATATATAGGATCAATAATTTCTAGTTTCATCACATTGTGATCAGAAAAAATATATATACTGTGCATAATTTCAACATTTAAAATTTCATTAATCTTGTTTTGTGGTCCTGACTAACTCCAGGTCTAACCTGGAGAAAGTTCCACATGCACTTGAGAAAAATGTGTTCTGATGTTGTTGGGTGAGTTGTTCTATATGTGTTTTTTTGATCCGATTTGTTGATAGTGTTGTTCAAGTCCTCTATTTCCTTATTAATCCTAGTTCTTAGTGTTTTATCTATTATTGAAAATGCAGTATTGAAGTCTCCTACTATTATTGTGTATCTGTCTATTTCTCCCTTCAGTTCTGTCAATGTTTGCTTCATACATTTAGGACCTCTGATGTTTGGTGCCTACATATTTTTTAACATAATAATTGTACATATTTATGGTGTAATACATGTAGTAAGGTTTGGTACATACAATGTATAATGATCAAATTAAGATAATTAGCATATCTATTACCTCTACCTATCACCTCAAAATTTATAATTTTTTCAAAACATTCCAAATAGTCTCTTCTAGCATCTTGAAAATATATAATGAGTTATTATTGACCATAGTCACCTTACAGTGCTATAGAACATTATAACTTGCTCCACTAATTTAGCTGTAATAATTTTACATCCTTTACTCAATCTCTCCCTATTCCTTTCCTTCCCTTTCTAGCCTCTAGTGACCCATATACTACCCTCTACTTTTGTGAGATCAATTTTTTTTTGCTTCCTCATATGAATGAGAACAGATACATATATATGTAAGTATATAATGAATGGATTTTATATATATCTTTATAGTGATCATATCTTGGAACATTGACACTTTCATCACTATATAGTGTCCTATTTTGTCTTTTGTAAAAGTTTTGACTTAAAGTCTATTTTGCATAATATTAGCATAGCCACTCCTGTTCCCTTTTTGTTACTATGTGCATAGAATACTGAAGGGGCTAATGAAATTTTACCCCAAAATATGACTACTTAACATAAAGAATATTTTTAATTAAAGACCATTGACAATTAGAAAACATAGGAAAGGGCTTTCCTTCTATCTGCATAAAACCAGACTGACCTGATCAGTGGTGAAAGGGGGCAATTGACTTCCTTTCCTCCCCCTGAATGCTAGCAGACCTGGCCCAAATCATATAAAATACAATACCTGTCTCTTAGGTTAATTTACAAGGCAATCTGTTTCCCAAATCTATTCATCCTCCCTAGCAACCACGTACTGCATTCATGCTCCACCTTCTCACCCTCCCTTCAAAAAGGCATCTATAAAGGTATCTGAGGATCATTGAAACATTGGGTAATCATTCTTGTGGTTTCCCCTATGCGTGTGGTATTTGGAAATAAACCTTTCTCTTATTAATCTGCCTTAATTGTGAATTGATCTTTCAGTGGACCAACCAAGGGAAAAGGGCAGGTTTCGAATGATCCTTACAATACCTTTTCCATTCTTTCACTTACATTCTAATCCATTTCCTTATACCTAAAATAAGTCTCTTGTAGACGGCATATAGTTGGTCATTTGATTAAAAAGTCACCTCTGTCAGTTTTGTGAACTGATTACATTCACTAGTCAACCTGGTACGTGAAGGCTTATGTCTTTTTAGGCCATCTCTAAGAGTTTGAGTTCCCTGAGTCTCTGTTTTTTCTTTTCTCTGTAGTGACTGTATACACAGCTGTTTTTTCATGACTTATTTTCCCTAAGAGTCTTAGCCCTGATTCTTTTTAGGGCCTTAGACATTCTATTGTATTTCTCTTGCCTCCAAGAGGCCAAATATCTGGAGTTCCTCCAAGTTTTACATGTCGCCATGCCTGCCTTTGATTTCAGTGGCCTCCAACCTACTATTCAAACTAGAACACCATTTCCATCTGCTGTGATTTAGGTAAGACAGAAACCATACCCCTAGGCAGCCACCAGAGAGGGAACAACACTGAAAACAAGTTCAATGGAACACTGAAAACAAGTGCAATGGAAGAAATGCAAAGGAGAAAACAGGAATTAAGTGACTTCCCTCCCAACATGGCAGGGGAAGGGCAGGGTAAATAAAAACAGCTCAACATTTCCTACCATATTAAGTGTGGCTTTCTCCTCATTGAGCATTTTCTTGGTTGGGGCAAAGACTTAACTGCTCCTAAAATTTTCATAAAACTACTGTGGTCCACTGTAGTTGCTTACTTTGTGTTTCCATGAGAAAATAAGGATTTGGAGCTTCCTAGCTCACCATCTTTCTAAACCACTCTTCTGCTCAAGTATTTTTTAATTAACAACCTTCTATAGTTAATTCATTATATTTCATTACCTCTAAAATATACCACAATCTTCATAGTGAAGAGTAACCCCTGGCCTCTTCGATTATGGTATGTGATGACATAGCTGTAAGAAAATCAAATGACATATAAACTACTATAAGAAATTTAGAAATTATAATTTATCAAATAAAATAATGTTTTGAATTGTTACTTTCCTTAGGTATTCTGTTATACACATATTATTGTTATACTTCATGTATCTAAAAATCACCCTATATATTATTAATGGTCAAAATTGATAACCATCATGACATTTGTATAAGTCTATTTCCCTATAGGAAAACTATAACCAATTGGTTATAGTTAGAGTTGACTTTTAAAAGTAGAGTTGTGTACATATTCTTCACTTAAGGGGAAAAATACTGCCAATTTTCTGTAGATAACTTATGCTCCCTGGATACTTTCAGTCCTTGAAAGAATATAACATTTTATCTTTCAAAACATCAATCTTAGAACAGTAGGGCAAAGGAAACTGAGATTTATGTCTTTTCCTCTCATTGGAAATATCCATTCTTCTACAGCCAAAAATGCTTTGTTAGGAAATACCCCAAGTGTTACTCTATTTGCTTATGATTAGTGTTACCTACTGAGCCCATCTTCTTATATTGCTTTTTAGATTGTTTTCTGACTCTTTAATTCCCTGAAGATTTTATATATTTTAATCATTGTCCCGTTTCACATCTACTCAAGAAGTCCTTCTGACATTTCTATCACTTATGCTCCTTCCAAGTAACATCAGCCCCTTTAAGCTCTCATCTCTCCATACATTATCAATTTCATCTTATTAAGGTATTTCTTTGGATAACTATCTCACTTAAAAACTCGGTATTACCTATTACATAATGGTTACCTTCCTTTATGAGATCCATAGGTTTAGCTTCCTACTACCTCCCTACATTTTTTTACTACTAGTCCCTTTCAAGAATCCCATGTTCTGTGATGACATTTGTTTTCAGACCTTAAAGTATGCTGTTTTTTTTACTTAAATTCTTGTTTTAGTTATATCATATACCAAGTTTATTCATTTATTCAGAATTCATTATTTATTCACTTGTCCAACTTCTATCTCTAATGGCTAGTGCCACCCAGTAGTTATGTATCCATTTCACATTTTGAATATTTTTGACATTTTTTTTTCTGTCTATGTAATGTTCCCAACTAGACTATATTTCTTGAGGACATGAAACTCACCAACTTCTTTATTGCTGCAGTGCTCTCAGCAAAGTATATATAATTATCTTTCTGAGTAGTTACCACTCTAACTTGATCAAAGCAATGACAATATCGACTCCAGAAACACTGAAATCAAGAACTATAAAATCCAAGACGGATTTCCAAAAAACACACATTGTTCATAAACATGTGTTAAAACATTTAAAATTTTATAGGCCATGCTCCTGTGATGCCTAGGCTATTTTTCAGAACTGGACAAGAAGCTTTTGAATTTAAAGAAGTTCCTTGGCTGCTCTAAAGAATACTTCCTTTACCCATTAAATAATAATGTATGAACCCAGAGAGTTAAATGTGCTATGTTTCCTCTTGGGAACTCATGAATAGCACTGTGTGGACTCTTTCTGTAGGATCCTCATCAGTAGGTTGATGTCTTTTTCTTTCCTGCCTTTAAACCCTTACCATCTCTACTTCATTGGGTCCTGTGGAGAAGCAAAGGCGATGAGATCTATCCAGTTTCTAAAGTATCTATCAGGAAGGAGGACAATAGAATGAGCAATTCTTTGGGAGGAAAGCTTCTCAAGCAAAAGGGTATTTTTTACTGATGATGGGAGAAGTTCAGATTCCTTAGAATTGAAAATATAGTGCTAAGAACACACTGTCTTTGTTTTTCAGGTCAGTGGGCAAAAATGGCTTGCTAGTTGCTATTATGCCATCCTAATGTGCTAACAGGGATGCTTGCCCATAAGTTTACAGAGTGTTCAGCCTAGAACTTGGCATTCCTTAAATATTTGTGAATAAGTGTCAGGTGTTCTTTGGAATGTTTATGCAAATTAAGGGGGCAGACTAGTTATCTGTGTTCTAATGATTGGTGTTGAAAGTCAGTCCTCAGATTTTTTTGTGTCTACCCCATCAGTAGAACATTTTCTGTCTTAGTAGTGTTTTTTTTTTTCAATGGTGGTAAGCCAGAGTTTGAGCAGGACTATTGCTAAATAAAATTTTGGAATAAACTTCTTCTTCTTCCACGATCCCCGCACTGTCCTTCTCTCTGGGATCTTGAACCTAAGCTACAGAGGCTGAGGTGTTTGTAACTCCCAGGACATTATCACATTGCTAAGAAACACATGCATATTTTACAGTTAGGTAATAACTTGAAGAAATTATTCTAATGAGAGGAGAATATTTGGGCTCTTTTCCCCCTTTCTCAGTCCAGAGCTGAAAGGCTATAGCTACTTCTCCTTTATAATGGGACAGAGGTCCTATTTTTCCAATTGAGAGAAAAAAAATTAAATGAAATTAATGGGCTTTTCTATAAACATTTTTTTTGAATTAAGTTTCTGTCTGAGAACACATTAAGTTTCTTAAGTTTAGCCCTTAGCGAAGCCCATGGCCTAGAAAAGTCTAATGTAAGGCTTTCTTATTTTAAATTCAGTTTGAATGTGAATGAAAACCAATAGACAAACAAACCACACAACAAATTTCTAGACTCTATGCATGACCAAGGGAATTGGTTATCACCTATTTTATCCCCAATTTTTAAACACAAACCCAAATAAGCATTTTTAATTTATTTTCAAGAAGATGCTCTAATATTTTATTGAGTATACATTTTGCAAAAGAAAACATTTCTTGCGATATCAAGATTAAATGTGTTTATTTCGAGTTAGTGGATACAATGGTATATTAGATACCAGCACTCCAAGCTACACCTATATATTTGCCTCTAGACCTTCACACATTGTCAGTTTCCATTCCTCTAATATTCCACCACTGGGCCTTCTATTTCTAGCAAAATCAAATTTTAATTAAAAAAAAAAAAAAGAGTGAAAACAGAATTGATCACCCTATTGTGCTTCCAGTGCTCCTAGAAGGATTTTAATTGTCTCAGATAGATAGTTGTTGTTTTCAGTAAAGGGGGAAAAAATGGTAACATGATCACTAGTAATGGCACAACTAGAAGAGAAAACAGAAGGCAAAAGATTAAAAGAAGCATTTTAGGCTGGACCTAGTTAGTTTCCCCATCCCCCCCAGTTAAAAATCCACATAATGTCATGGCATGACTTCAAAGTTAACTTGCTCAATTTCTGGGCCACACACCTAAGCGTATTGGCTAGTACATTTTTGCACTGAAACAGAAGCAATACAAGTTTTATGTTCTACCATTACACTTCCAGATTTTTCACTTATGATTATACCTGCCAACCTAATGATTCTTGCATGCATTAGAGTTTGCTTTTGTAGAGTTAAGTTTATTTTCCCCATCCCTCCCACTCCCATAAACACGCCAATGCGAACTCTTTGCTCAATTTTGTGAGAATGTTGCCAAGGACAGCTCTGTGCCACCTCAGGACAAGAAGTCCCTGTCCCCTTCCCAGGCTACAGATGGATCAGTAATATTGATCACCTCTTCTTACATGCAGACAGATACTGGTCCCTTGATTTCCCCATGCCAGAGGCATACAAGTCGGCAGGTATGCATACAAAAATGGAATTAAAAGGAAAAAAGAAAGAAAAAGAAAAAAAAAAGTTTCTTGGTAAAGCCTATCATCCTAGAAAGAATCCATTGCTTTGAATTCACTTAAAGCCTGTACAGGTGAAATATGTTTTTTCTGAGAACCTCGTCTAACTCGGGTCTGGAATTCTTCAGGCTTTTCTCTCTTCACAAGAGGCTTCTTCTCTGGAGCTTTCATCTTCCAAGACACAACAGGTGAGTTGACAGCTGCTGTCCCATAGACCTTCTGGTATTTGGTTGAGGCCACATAGGATGCTTTCACCGTTAGGACGACAGCATTCATCAGGTTTTTAGCTGCTTGGATAAGTGATGTGGCACTGTCCAGCTAGAGTGGAGAAGAATAAGATACACCTGGGTTAATCAAGGTCCCAAATTCACAAGATTGTGCAATTTCACAGTTAAAACAATCTTTTGCTTATGCAAATAAATAGCATTGCCAAAAAGGTAAGGTGAGCAGGCCACCAATCAGTCACCTGTCTTCTCTTATCCCTAATTTCAAAGTACAAAGAAAAAAAAAAGAATTGCTCTAAGATGCATAGCTTTTTAGAATTTCAATGGGCTAAAGACAAAGCCCTCTTTTTAGAGAATTCAATGAGAAAATTCCAATGTAACAAAAGTTTTCCAAAGTGAAATATCTCACATTATGACATTAGGCTAGTTAGTAATGGTGGCACTTGAGAATAAAATGTTATAAGGAGTTATATCTCAACTTTATGGTCCTACCAAAGGAAGTATTTTTCCATTTATAGACTATTTCTACATCCTGAATTTTAGACAAAGATGTAAACAGCTAAACAGAGGAACAACTCATGGGTGCTCTTGCTTTTACTTAGGTGTTTACTGAACTTGGCATATCTATTTAACTATTCCCAGGTAGTGAATATACTTTCTTTAAAAATATCAATAATTCTGTCAGAATCTGATAGAGATAACTTAGTGAGACTCTTGTTTCTATGTATTAATGAAATACTGAGTGCCTACTATGTGTCAAACCCTATGCTAAGAACTTTAAAAGTATTTCCTCAGTTAACTCTCACAATAATTCCATGAAGTAGGCTTTTTTTTTTTTTTTTTTTTTGAGGCACACTCACACTGTTGCCCAGGCTGGGTTGGCACCAGTTTAGCTCACAGTAACCTCAAACTCCTGGGCTCAAATGATTCTCTTATTCAGCCTCCCTAGTAGCTGGGACTACAGCAGGCACCCACCATAACAACAGGCTAATTTTTCTATTTTAAGTAGAGGCAGCATCTCCCTATCGCACAGGCTGGTCTCAAACTCCTGAGCTCAAGGGATCTTCCCCTCTAGGCCTCCCACGGTGTTAGGATTACAGGCATGAGCAGCTGCACCTGGCCTCAAGTAGGCCTTATTGTCATTGCTGTTTTATAACGACAAAGCTGATGCATGCAGAGGTCCAGTAACTTGCACAAGTTTATACAGCTTCAGTGATGACATCCTTAAAGACCACATTACCGGGCTGTACTACCACCCTGTTGGATAGGATAGCTTTATGCCATAACAAATCATAACTTGAAAATAGGACAGCAACTGTCCTTTTTACTGGTTTTAAGTAGTTAGTGAGGTACATACTGTATACTAAATAACTCCACATTGGCTTCAATCTTATTTCACTGCCTAGATGACAGATGCTGAAAAATCTTAAAATTGCATTTTATAGACTCCCTTTCAGCCAGAATTCTACATGTGTTCTAGTGAAAGGAGAAATTAACAGCTGGATTGCAAATATTACTCCAGCCTCTGGGATATTTTCATCAAACTTATTATAATATCAATTAAGGAGATGTATCTACTACAGTCAAATGAAGGAAGCAAGAATGTTCCTAAGTATGCTGTTCCTAGTTGTTGAGATGGTTTATCGTGTAATTCATGTGTGTGTAACTTTCCTTAAACAATGGACACAAGGCATACAACCTTCTGAGGACTAGGAGATGAGCAGTGTTTAAACAAGAGACTAATCCTATGGCATTAACTTTAGCTTTGTATCATTTCTATGACCAAACTGTGTTCTACATATTGATGACCAGAATTTGTATCTAACGCCTTTGTGAGACTGTTGCTCTGGCTGTTCTTTGTTCCATATCCTTTATTAAAGTTAAATACATGTTTTTCTGAGTTAAAAAAAATGATAATCAAATGAGCTCAATTCTTCCATTACCAAAAAAGCTCCATAGTCTGGTCACTGAGGAAAATAATGGAAGGTGCTTTGTATGTATGAATCCCTTTCAATACCATAAAATTAAGGCTTTACCAGTTAAAAAAAAAGATTAAAGGTTAGTATTATATTGACTCTACAATAACATTAAAGCCATGATTCGGTGAACATATAATTGACTGCTCTGTGAATTAACTTAGACAAATCTATAGAGTAACCATTTACATGATTTTGCCACTTCTATGACACTGTACAAGATACACATATACCAAAATAACTGCTTAATTTATATTTTTTATAGTCTAAATTTCTAAAGCTAGGTAAAAAAATAAAATTCTAGATTATTCATGTTAACAGGCATTGATTAAAGTTGCGGTTCTCAAAGTATAGTTCTTGAGCCAACAGCATCAGCATCACCTGGAAACCTATTGCAAATCCAATTTCTCAGGCCCAACCCAAAACATACTAAATCAAAAACTTGCCATCTTTGTTTAACCTGCCACCCAGGAGATTCTGATACAGGCCAAAGTTTGAGAACCACTGGATTAATGAAACCCAAAGACTATCTTAAAGGTGTTTTGTTTTGTTTTTTTTGTATCCAATGACATCAGGACTTCTACCATAAACAAGTCTAATAATATCACAGCCAGTTAACTGACTGAATTTATTTTTTCTCTCTCATCATTATCCCAGGTAGAAGTGTAAAATAATGAAGGATAGATGAGATAATGAAATGTTGGGACAATTAGGAGCATATCAGTCATGGTTTCTTGGGAAGCAAAATATTCTATTACCCTTCGGCCAATTCATAGTCTCCTGTAAGTCTGTCAGGTTTCAAAAACAAGTAATATACCTTCTTAAAGTTAGTTAATTCTATTTGTGCTATGGGTAAGGAAAGAGTGAAATGATATTATGTCAGGGACAGTTCTGTTGATTTGCTGGGCAACAGAATTAGTATTAATAGAAGTAAAAGAAGACAAGGTAAGTCTAGTCTATTATTAAATAGTTCACGAAGAATGAGTCCTGAGAGGGTTGAATTTATCTGAAGGATTACGAGTAATTTGGAGATTTTTACCACAGATTCCATTTTCAGATAGATGGTGTCTAATTCTGCAGCAAAAATAAGGGAGCCTGTCTCTTCTTCAGAACCCCTTTGTTTTCCCAGCCTGATGCAGGAATCCTGTGAATAAACCTAATACATTGGTTGACAGTGAGATAGCTCTGAAATATAAAGCCACCTGCCAAGGCAGATCTTCAATTTGTGGGCAAGATAAAATGAGGAGGTGAGGGCTCTAGCCAACTAAACTTGATCAATTATCCTCACAAACAATAACCCCATTCTAAAATTATTAATGTCACTTTTAAAAAAAATGAGAATTTAAAAAGGGTAAATTTTGTCATAGACTCCCTTTTGTGAGTTAGATCATTGTCAGTACACTCAATTATTTTTATTGAAAAATTTCCTTTATGCTTATACAAAATAGCACCAAAACCTTGGTTTCCAACAGGTAAGTTTTAGCTAAAAATTCACTTCCTAAAGAAAAGCCCTTGGAAAGAGTAAAGCTACATGACAGGATTTTTTTTTTTTATTCAAATTGTAAGAATACTTGAAATAACTACATTCTAATTTGTGATTGATACTATATCTAAAGCATTTTAAAACAAGATGTGTAAACGAATATAAGGGAAACTCCAATAATAACCAACATTAATAGAGATTTACTGGGTGCATGGCATTGCCTTAGTCTTTTTAATTAGGTGATTTTTTCAAAAATTCTTTAAGTAGAAACTACTATTTTATAGGTGAGGAAATTGAAGCTTAGAGAGGTAACATAATTTGCCCCTGCAGTAACTGGCAAAGTAGGGACTAGGACCAATGCTGTCTCTCTCCAAAGCTCACCATTTGAACCCCACATCATAGTAGTGCTCCTCCAAAGCATCGTTTAATCTCTGGAGACTTATTTTTCAGTTACTGCCTATTTCTATTAACCCAATCTCGGCTGGAAGCCTAAACTCTACACATGGCAACACCCTGTTAACATCATGGTTAAGTCTGGTGAGCGCCTCTATCTCTCCCAGTCTCTGCTTCTTAACCTCATACCCAGAGCCCAAATCTGCCCTCACTAGAGCTTCCATCCTCAGGTAAGTTTCTGCCTAGTGTTGAGCCCTTACCAGTCCTCCCAGGCCTCAGGGATGTCGTCCTGGCTTGGATTCACCTTCATGCCGGCAGAACCTGGAATCTGATGTCTGCTGATTTCTCTTGCCCTATTTATTTTTTTCATTTGAAACATGTTTACTGTACAGCTACAATGACTGGTTATTCCATATGGCATGACTCAGCTACTCTAATGAGCATTCTAATCCTTTATCTGGGCTAGTCTTGCTAGCTTTAAAATTGTGTCACAAGTGAACCGCGGCTCTACTCTTCCTCATACTGACCTGCACTACAGTGACTGATGTTTTTACCAGAAAGATGTCCACCTTTTCCTCTTTAAGGGTCATTCTATTCTTAAAAGACATTCATTAAGCTCCTGTACCTAGGCTAAGAAAAACTGCTCATTAATGAACTTTTAAAAAACAGGAGCCTACAGTTAGCAAGAAGGATCTGAACTAGCTTCCCATGTTTCATATCTCTCTTCTCAACTCAAAACCACCTGAGACAGGTAACAGTATATTACATGCTCACAGAGGACTTAGAGGATGCATATAGGTTACCCAAGGTTACAGTGCAAATATTGGGTGAAGCCACGATTTGAACTCAGGTGGTCGAACTAGAAAGCCCTGTTCTGACCACTGCTCCATGCTGCTTCCAGAGCTATGCACAGCAGATGAATTCACACCACTGAACTCATCAGTGTTAGACTAATTGTCGATCCTATAGGTGTCTGCTGTTCCTAATCACAGAAATTAGACTTTTCCTAATTCTGTCACTATTTTTTTTTAAATATCAAAGACTATTTCCAAAAAGCAACAGATGTTTCCTCACATCTTGTTCTATCATAGTCCATGAAAAGCAAATAAGGGCAGGAGAGCTGTTTTATTAGCATTTTTTAAATAGGGTGTTTTTTGTCTTTTCTCTGTCTCTCATTTTTATCTTCTTAACCCACTAAACTTCTAAAAGTCATATTTCTCTTTCCCTCTGCCATCCTCATTTTGTGTTTTGAATGGAGGATAAGAATAGAGGGGAGAATTTCCTGACCTTCAGTTCTCCATTATTCAATATCTGTGCGGCCTAATTCCTTGAAACATCAAAACATGAAGAAGGTCATCAAAAAAGCACGGAGTGACTTTCAGGAAGCATACATAATTGTCTGAATATTTCTGACAATTATGTCTGACTTGCACACTATTTCATTCTTATGAGGCTTAACATTGCAACAGGTATTCAGTTTCAACAGAAACAAAATGTGCCTGTACCATTCAATTGAACTCTTTTTTTTTATTTTTTATTAAATCATAGCTATGTACATTGGTATGATCATGGGGCATCATACACTAGTTTCACAGACCGGTTGACACGTTTATATCACACTGGTTAACATAGCCTTCCTGGCAATGGTGAATTCTTACCTATTCTTTATCCACCAGTTTATCCCTCCTTTTCCCTACCTTCACATTTCATCTATCCAAGTAAGTCTTCAGACACTGACAGAATATCTA
>CAUYPK010077688.1:0-31479 GCA_963574355.1 Loris lydekkerianus | reverse complement strand
GTTATTTTTTTTTTGTTAGTATTTTTTTTTTTTTTTTTTTTTTTTTTTTTTTTGAGACAGAGCCTCAAGCTGTTGCCCTGGGTAGAGTGTTGTGGCATCACAGCTCACAGCAACCTCCAACTCCTGGGCTTAAGTGATCCTTCTGCCTCCACCTCCCAAGTAGCTAGGACTACAGGCACCTGCCACAGCCCAGCTATTTTTTGGTTGCAGTTGTCACTGTACACAGGCTGGGGCTGGATTTGAACCCACCAACTCAGGTGTATGTGGCTGACACCTTAGCTGCTTGAGCCACAGGCTCCAAGCCCATGTATATCATTTTTAAGCTAGCCATTTACATTTTGGGTTAGGGATAAAAGGACTAATACATGATATCCAGATTAGACCACTCCACAAAAATGAAGTTCATCCTTTGAGTTTCAACCACAGGTACTATGCCTCCTTAATAGCCAGGAGAAGTTTTTCAACACATCCTGAAAACATTCCTTCTCCCTATTCTGCTTATGCACATCCAGTTTTTCAGATGCCTACAACAATAGCTATTCAAGAATCCTGGCCTAATCCATTCACCACATGTGTGGAGCCCAGAACTGTGAGTTGTCAAACCAAAACAGGATACAAGAGCATCAGGATGGCCTCCATAATATGGAATGTGTGGGAATTATGTGGTTATTCCCCCGAACACATATTTATCACACTGGAGAGATGAACCCAAGAAGTGCTGCTTTGAGCACTTCTTCTTCGTCTCAGATGACTTGTACAACTTACTCTTATTCTTCTTTATTATTCCATATTTATTATCCTATTTCATTAGTTTGAAAACTCCACAATGGCAGGAACCACATCTGTTTGCTCACTGGAGTACCTGAAACCAAAATACACTGGCCCTGAACAAAAATCATTTTACTTTTTACAACAAAGACATTTCTACCAGAATGCTTATTGCAGCCTAATTCACAATAGCCAAGTCGTGGAAGCAGTCTAAATGCCCATCTACCCATGAATAGATAAACAAATTGTGGTATATATAGACCATGGAATACTATGCAGCCATAGAAAAAGGGAGACTTTACATCTTTTACGTTTACCTGGACGAAGCTGGAACATATTCTTCTTAGTAAAGTATCTCAAGCGTGGGGAAAAAAGTATCCCATGTACTCAATATTATTATGAAACCAATATATAAACACACATTCATACAAATGATAAAACACAAAGGTAGTCCAGAAAGAAAGAGGGGAGAGCATGATAGGGACTGGTGGGAGGGTGAGTGGAGGCTGGATCCAGTGTTTGGCTGGATTTCACCTAATGTACACAATACAAGGGAATATTTCAAAACAACTAAGAGTATATTATGAATGTCTTACCACAAAAATAAGTAAGTGATTCGCTCAGCACCTGTGGCTCAAGCAGCTAAGGCACCAGCCACATACACCTGAGCTGGTGGGTTCAAATCCAGCCAAACAATAATGACAGATGCAACCAAAAAATAGCTGGGCATTGTGGCAGTCACCTATAGTCCCAGCTACTTGGGAGGCTGAGGCAGGAGAATCACTTGAGCCCAGGAGTTAGTTGGAGGTTGCTGTGAGCTGTGATGCCAAAGTACTCTACCCAGGGTGACAGCTTGAGACTCTGTCAAAATAAATAAATAAATAAATAAATAAGGTGATGGTTATGTTAATTAGTTCGATTTAAGCATTATACATTGTATATCATTAAATCATCATATTGTACCCCACAAATGTATACAGTTATGATTTAATAAAAATTAAGTAAAAAAAATACACTGGCTCATAATAGGCATCTAATATTTGTTCAATGAAATCACAGTTGCATCAACATGTATCACAATCACTAAGTGTTCATTAGTATCAGGATCACATCTCTTTTGTCCTCCACATTGATTAACCTAATTTCATTGTGTTTACCTCACACCATCCTGTTACTCTAGGTTAGCTGTTCTTATTCTCAAATTCCGAGTATATGAAAAAAATCAATAATTAGATAATAATAGTAATATTAATAATTACATGAGCTACTATTTATTGAGGGCTTACTATAGAGCAGGAATAGCATATTTTCCCCAATTTTTTTCCATTTGTCCTTAGCCAGATAAGGTTTGCTGGCCACTTAAAAGTTTTGTTGGATATTCTACTTCCTGTCCCTTTCCCTCTTCTTTTCTTTTCTTGCAATACTTTATGTAGCAGACCATGCAAAAATAAATTGTGAGCTAGAGGGAAACAACATATTATCTCCATTTTGAAGATGAGTTTAAAAGTGAAGCTTAAAGAGATTATCTAATATATATACATATAAATATAAATGTATATATGTTTTGTTTTGAGAGGGAGTCTCTGTCACCCTGGGTAGAGTGCCATGGAGTTATAGCTCACAGAACCTCAAATTATTAGGCTCAAGGGAACCTCTTGCCTTAGCCTCCTGAGTAGCTGGGACGACAGGCACCCACACTATGCCTGGCTAGTTTTTCTATTTTTAATAGGGGGGGGGGGTCTTGCTGTTGCTGGGGCTGGTCAGGAACTCCTGAACTCAAGCAATCCACCCACCTCAGCCTCCCAGAGTGCTAGGATTACAGATGTAAGCCACCCCGCCCAGCTATCTAATATATTCTTATTTTACTTGTGTTATTGTAGATCTGCCCTAGTAGAAGGTAAGCTTCATAAGGACCGGAAACTGCCTTCTTTGCTCACTCCTTTTTCTTCAGTGTCTGCAACAGTGTGGAGTACTTTGGGGGGGGGGGGTGTCCATAAATATTTGTGAATAATGGAATGAATGAATGAATGAACTTGACTTAACCACTGCCTCAGGGAGGTTGTGGTTGTAGTGTTCTCACAAGATTTTGCGGGTATAATTCACTGCTGGGACCAGGCGAACCTCTGCCAAGGAGGGAGACCCAAATTCAAGATTTCAAGGTAGGTCAGACGATGAGGGGCCAGTCTCTCGCCCTCACTCAAGATGGCTACGAGGCAGCGTGCCCTTTCCGGTCACATGACCTGGCAGTCGCAGAGGGCACCTCCTCGCGCTTGCGTACTGCACCAAGGCTGCGAGTTGCTGAGGGAAGAGGCGCTGCCGCAGGGACCCGTTAGAGCGGAAGCGTTGGCGCTGCCACCGCTGTCTTAGCTATCTGGGGCCTCTGGTTCCTGGCAGGTGGGAGGCTGGAGCCATGTCGAAACGGCTTCGGAGTAGCGAGGTGTGCGCTGACTGCAACGGGCCAGGTGAGTTGCACCAGTCGGGCCCGCTCCCCTCTGCTCTCTCGGCTCGGACCCCGGCCCCGGGGCCGCCCCCTCTGATCGGGCGGGTTTCTGCGGTGGAGCCCAGCAACGCGCGGCTGGGGTCTCAGCGAAGGTAGTCCCCGGGCGTCCTAGGGGCGGGACTCTGCCGGGGCTTGTCAGAGCCGGGTGGGCAGGGGGCCGCCGCCCTCGCCTCCCACTCGGCCTTCCCTTCCTTCTCGTGCTCCGTCGCAGCACATCTAGGGAGGCGGCGGGAGCCTGGAACGTTCCCCTGACAGGAAGGGGCTTGGGCAGTACACAGGAAGGCCAATTACAGAAGTAAAATGCTAACGTCCTTCAGTCTGCAGCCCCCAGAGGCTGCAGGTGTCTTCTTCCACCGAACCCCCGCCCCGTTTGGGGGCCCTGCCCAGCGCGAAAGATAATCTCTAAAACTCTCCAGAGGGCCCCGGTAGATGGCTTCCCTGCTCCTGACTTCACGACAGCCACTACACTGGGAAAAATCTCCAGGAGATCCAGGGTCTTGCAAACACAGTCAGCACTTTAGAGGCAATGTATGTCTCAGGTTTGGGGATCTGAACGGCTTGGGTTCGAACTACATTTTACCTCTAGGTGACCTTGGGCTGGTGACTTCACTGGCTTACTTGGCCTTGATTTCCTCATTTTTTCGATGGGGATTAATCTTAGTGGTTAGGAAGATTCAGTGAACATTTTTAGGATCACCTCTTCTAAGTTTTTTTCTTTTTTTTTGTATTATGTTATGTAGTATAGAATCCTCACAGCCCCTTAAAGCTAGAGTTGACTATATCATACTTACTTAAAATTTAAGCAAACACTAAATCACTGGCAAAATAAGCATAGGGGCTTGAAAAGGCAAAAACAATTCCTCTAGAATAATGCATAAATTTTAATACATTATATTCAAGTTTAGAGATCAAGTCTGGCTTAACAACTGGAACCGAATTGACAGGTCTCTAATAGAGATTATATGCTGTTTTAGGTGTTGAATTTATCTGCTTTGAGTTTGAAGTCATCCAAAGGTAACATGGCTTCCTTGGCAAATGATGTCTAAAACAATCTTAAGTCACTGAGCACCAGTAGCCTTAAAACTGTTCTGTTCTTCATCTTGTCATTTGGAAGTGGAGACTTGATTTTAGGTAGTACTGTGATAACTTAAACCTTTATGTGGTCTTTTCGTGGCCTGTATAAGATGGTGTTTCTAGTTTCCTTTGAAGATAGGAAGGGGGCGATGGAGGAGTTTAAAAAGAGGTTTTATAAACCAAGTTAGTGGGTATGATACAAACTCTATATTGTTTTCTTTGAAAACGTTATTTGTTCCACTTCCTTATTTTCTTGTCTGTTTTCAGTTGAACTTTCTGAAGGTTTGATTTACATGTGTCTAGCTTCAAACTTTGTCTTGGATTGCATATTCTTAACTTCTCTATGGCCAATATGGAGCAGAGGAAGAAAATTGTTTCTCCATTGCCACACTAAATACTATCTCCCACTTTTTTTTTTGAGTCAGGGTCTCACACTGCTGCCCTGGGTAGAGTGCCCTGGCATCATAGGTCAGAGCAACCTCTAACTCTTGGGCTCAAGCAATCCTCTTGCCTCAGTTTTTCTGTTTTTAGTAGAGATGGGGGTCTTGTTTTTTGCTTAGGCTGGTCTCTAACTCCTGAGCTCAGGCAATCTACCTGCCTCGGCCTCCCAGAGTGCTAGGATTATAAGCGTGTGCCACCCTGCCTGGCCTATCTTGCACTTTTGCAGAGTTTGTGCATTTCAGAACATTTTTTCTTTCATTGTATCATTTTGGTTGTTGCCCCCTAGCCTAATCTACAGAGACTTGAGTCACTTCCTTCCTGTTTTGAATATAGTTAGGCTACCTTGAAATGTTTTTTGAACTTGCACTGCTAGGAATTTGTGCTGCCTTTTCTGCAAAGCCCTAGTGGAATAATTACCTGTAGGGTCAAGGACTCCTTTGGATGCTAAGGCCATCTCCTCAGGAAACGTATATATACTTATTCTCTGACACTGAATTTATGTAAAATTTCTCAAGAGGAGTCACAGACATCTTGTGAAGCCCATGGAGGGTGTCCATGGAGCCCTGACATGGAACATCTAGATAAACTTGAAGGGTTTCTTTTGTTTGTTTGTTTTGTTTAGCAGGCCCTGGCCAGGTTCGAACTGCCACCCCCAGTGCACGGGGCCGGCACTCTAACTATTGAGCTATGGGTGCCCAGCTAACTTGAAGGGTTTCACCCAACCTCATTCATACAAAGTCAGTATTTATTTTACTGTGTTGCCAGCTTTCTAATATTGTTTCCATGAGATTCTGATCTATAATCTTAAAGTGATCAACAACCTCTCTTAATATGTGTTAATTTCTTGCTGTCTTGTTCCTGCTTAATTTCCTCCAAGAATACTGGGAATCCTTTTAAAACTGTCTTTGTCATGGCTTGGCGCCTGTGGCTCAAGCAGCTGAAGCACCAGCCACATACACCTGAGCTGGCGGGTTGGAATCCAGTCCGGGCCCACGGAACAACAATGATGGCTGCAACCAAAAAATAGCTGGGCGCTGTGGCAGGCGCCAGTAATCCCAGCTACTTGGGAGGCAGAGGCAGGAGAATCGCTTGAGCCCAGGAGTTGGCGATTTGGCAGTTGCTGTGAGCAGTGAAGTCACGGCACTCTACCCAGGGCAAAAGCTTGAGGCTCTGTCTCAAAAACAAAAAAGCTCTTTGTCATCAGTGGTGGTACCATATAGTAGCAAGCAGTCTTGTTATGTATCTTTGTGGGGATCCTTCATCTTGATATTTCTCATCTTTGCTTTTTAAAATGGTTAGTGTTACTGAAGTGAGTTATACTTTATTGAATAATTTTCTTTCTATCTTATTTCATGACAAACATTTAACCATGATCACATCTTAATATTTTATGAGCTTTAAAAAAAAAATAAATCTAGTTTTTTTTTTTTGTTGTTTTGTTTTGTTTTTTTTTTTTTGAGACAGAGCCTCAAGCTGTCACTCTGGGTAGAGTGCAGTGGCATCACAGCTCACAGCAACCTCCAACTAACTCCTGGGTTCAAGTGATTCTCTTACCCCCGCCTCCCAAATAGCTGGGACTACAGCACCCACCACAGCACCTGGCTATTTTTTGGTTGCAGCCGTCATTGTTTGGCGGGCCTGGGCTGGATTCAAACCCACCAGTTCAGGTGTGTGTGGCTGATGCCTTAGCCGCTTGAGCCATAGGCACTGAGCCAAATCTAGTTCATTTTTATATACATCTCTGAGTTCAATTACCTGTAAACTCTACTGAGATTTCCACTATAGTGGTATGATGTTCAGATAAAACATCAATGTTTTGAGCATTTCCAATCAAAAACTTTTTCCAGAGATGGTGAATTTCATTAGGTTCTTGAAAATATCTGAATACTTAGAAAATAATTTGGAGAAGATAGGACAGCTCAATATGACATAACTGAGCAGTTACTACATGATAGGTATTTTACTTTTTATATCCTCACTACCCTGAGATGTGTTAATATTCCCATCTGACCCATGGGGAGGACACTCAAAGAAGTAACTTGTCTGAGATCAAAGTGTAAGAAGAGGCAGAGTTGGGATTCAAACCCTGGACTGCTTGTCTCCAGAGCCAACTCTCTTAACCATTACACTCTTTGGCTCTCAGGATTTGTCTTTGATTGAAATTCCATAACTTTTCATTATATGGTTTGAAGGAGTTTGAATAAACTGTGAGAGATGGTGTACATGCATTTTAGAGATTTTTGTGGACATTGAAAAAATTTTAAATATAAACTGAGCAGCCTAAGTGGCACCTATTGTCACCCCATTGTGAGTCTGATGAAAAGTAGAAGGTCTTTCTTTATTTGGGGTTTCTAACTGCTAAGTTTGCTTATCTAGATTTGTCCTCTTTACCAAGTATGAATTATTCCTTGTCTCAAAGGATGAGCTCTGTGACTTCAAAGGAAAGAAAAGGTTATTATACATACACCAAAAAACATTACTTTTTTTTATTTTGCATATTTGCCTCTGTGAAGCCACTGATACTGCCACTTCTTTTCTTTCAAATTAGTTACAGGACTGGACTTAATAATTATCTTTTCTTTTTTTCTTTTTTTTGAGACAGATCCTTAAGCTGTGGCCCTGGGTAGAGTGCTATGGCATCACAGCTCACAGCAACCTCTAATTCCTGGGCTTAGGCGATTCTCTTGCTTTAGCCTCCCAAGTAGCTGGGACTACAGGCGCCCACCAGAACGCCTGGCTATTTTTTGGTTGTAGTTGTCATTGTTGTTTGGCAGGCCTGGGCTGGATTCGAACCCACCAGCTCTGGTGTATGTGGCTGGTGCCTTAGCCACTTGAGCTACAGGCACTGAGCCATGCCCGGCTATTTTTTGTTATAGTTGTTATTGTTGTTTAGCAGGCCTGGGCTGGATTTGAACCCGCCACTCTTTTTTTTTTTTTTTGCAGTTTTTGGCCGGGGCTGGGTTTGAACCCACCACCTCCGGCATATGGGGCCAGTGCCCTGCTCCTTTGAGCCACAGGCGCCACTCCCCCGCCACTCTTGGTGTATGTGGCTGGTATCCTACCCACTGTGTTATGGGTGCCTAGCCTGGACTTAATAATTTTCAAAAACAATTAATGGATATCATAGAACATTTCCTGGTAGAAGAGGCCAGTTTTCCCAGTCCTCAAAGACCTGGCACCTAGCAGTTTTTTAGTTGTCACTTGCCGCTTTCTATTCAACATACAGCCATGTAGATTGTAGCAATGGACTTGGATAGCATTTTTCACCATTTACTTCAGATAATGCTAAGTGGATAATTCACTGTCAAAATTTATCTTGCTGTTTGTGGAGCTAGATTTGAAATGATTCACCTGTACCCTCTCAATTTGTTGAATATTAAAGCATGTGTCTGAGATGGTAGATCCTCATTAGAGCTACAAATTGGCTCTGAACCAGGAAGAAGGCAACTATTCATGGCTCTAAGTCACGTTTTTAGCCTTGGTTAACATTGTACCTAATAAGCCAAGGTAGGTAGTATCATCAGACAACATCACCAGCTTGATAGTTTGACAATAAAATGTCGACTGAACAACAAAAATGTCTTGTTTTTCTGAAAAACTAAACCTCAGTCGTCTTTTGCCATCTGGCAGCGTAACAACCAGTCCTTGCCATTGAGATTTCATTCTCTTTTCAGATCCTTCCTGGGCATCAGTAAACAGGGGAACTTTTATATGTGACGAGTGCTGCAGTGTCCATCGGAGTCTAGGGCGCCATATCTCCCAAGTAAGGCATCTTAAACACACACCATGGCCTCCCACACTGCTTCAGGTAAAGGATAAGAATTCTTCTCACAGTTTATAGTTTTTTTTAGCAGCTAAAATTTCTCCTATTATACCTCTTAAATCTTACAAAATTGTTTGTGTCATAATTAAATAAAGGTGCTGTGCTCATCATTTAGAGGTTTTTTGTTTTCTTTCTAACATAAAGCTAGTCCCAAAAGCTCAGTTAGGTAGATAGATAGTTATTAAAACATCTTGGTAGTATTGCACCACTGACCTTCTACACTGTAACCAGCAACTGTTTTTAAGTAGTCCATCTTTTCCATGTACCATAACTATTTCCAAAAGCCACTTCCTGATAAACTTTTCATTAATGTATTTATTCCTGAGTTCCTGTTAATACCTTTAGAAAATTTTGTACTGCTTTAACAGAAGCATGGATTGGGATTCCTCAGAAATTTCTGTAGTATCTTAAGTTCTTAAAGATCTTGCTGCTAGTCAGAGAGACCAGATTAACATGTTTTGATTGCATGCCTAACACTCTGTTAAGTGTTATAGGCTCTTTGTTTTATTTTGGGTCCAATGTTAAGTTACTCGTACTTCTCTTTGGGGGTACACATTCTTTAGATTTTATGGGAATTTAGGATTAAGCATGTATTTTGCCTTCATTTATCTTGAGTATATACTTCAATAAATCTATGGCAGCTGTACAGCATGTCCCTAAAACTTGTCAATATGAACCAAGGGACAAGTGGGTTTGGATCAGTGTTGTGAAAATATCTCCACTAATACAAAAAACAGATGGAGCTGTTTCAGGCTTCATGACTTGAAATGAAATTAGGAGACATGATATATTAGTAACTTTTGCTTAAACATTTCTCACAGCTCATTTTCATGTGAAAGAGGGTGTCTACCACTCTCAGGTCTGTCTGTGCTTACATAGCCAGATTCTAATCTAGAATCTGAGGTGATTAAAGTGGCAGGGTTAACCCTAAAGCAGCAATTCCTAAATGTGGTTCATGAGCCACCAGTGGTACTACAGACAGATGTAGATAAGACTCATATTTATTTATATATTTATTTTATTTTATTTATTTATTTATTTATTTTTTGAGACAGTCTCATTCTGTTGCCCTGGGTCAAGTGTATGGCATCATAGCTCACAGCAACTTCAAACTCTTGGGCTCAAGCAATTCTCTTGCCTCAGCCTCCCAAGTAGCTGGGACTACAGGCGCCCACCACAGTGCCTGGCTATTTTTAGAGTTGGGTCTTGCTCTTGCTCAGGCTGGTCTCAAACCTGTGAGCTCAGGCAGTCCACCTGCCTCAGCTCCCCAGAGTGCTATGATCACAGGCACGAGCCACCGTGCCTAGCCTCAAATATTTATTTTAATGCTTTCATTTTTTTTAATATGTATAAGAAAACTATGGCACATGAAACCATAACTGCTAATAAAAGTTTTAAGACTTTTTTTTTTAGAGACAGAGTCTCACTTTATCACCCTTGGTAGAGTGCTATGACATCACAACTCACAGCAACCTCCAACTCTTGGGTTTAGGCGATTCTCTTGTCTCAGCCTCCCCAGTAGCTGGGACTACAGGCACCTGCCACAGCGCCCGGCTATTTTTTTTTGTTGCAGTTTGGCCTGAACTGGGTTTGAACCTACCACCATCGGTATATGGGGTTAGCACCCTGCTCAGTGAGCCACAGGTGCTGCCCAAGTTTTAAGACTTTTTAATTGATTTAAAGAAAAATAGTAAGTGGAATAGAGACAGTACATGCGTTGTTAGAAATCTTGAAAAGAGTATTTGATCAGGCTTGGGAAACACTGCCTTAAAGTGTCGAAGTATTTTTCCTTCATAATCTATAAGAATAGTGTAATCAAACCCATTTAGGCATTTAGTTATCCTGCTGGTCACAGCTGAATCCTGCATGTAACTTCATCTTTCCCATTCTGAAATCAGAAAACAATGTTATGAGTGATATCCCAACCATCTTAGTGTTTGTAATGGAGCTTTGTTTTCCTGGTTCAGTTTCTGATTCTCATTGAATAGTTGTGAAAAGAAATTAAACTATGTTTCCCTGCTGGTTGTTTTTAGATGGTTGAAACCTTGTATAATAATGGTGCTAATTCTATATGGGAGCATTCTTTGCTGGACCCTGCCTCTATTATGAGCGGAAGACGTAAAGCTAATCCACAGGATAAAGTACAGTGAGTGGAATGTTTATAAATTTTTTTTTTATAACAAGTGGGGCTAACTGACAGGAGTGGAGCTATTTTTGATCAGCCTCCCCTAGGGCAGCACAGGAGGTATTACCCCAGTTGTGCCATGGGCACTTTACTATTAGAAATGCAGAATGAGGCTGGGCAGGACCATCTGTTTTGCTTGGTTACCCAGCAGGAGTAAATGGTTTCTCCATTTGGAAACAGAGGCTTGGAGGCTGTACGTGTAGTCAGATTTAACCTTAGTTACTCACATAAGAGGCTGTCAGACCAGAAATCTAGGTTCTAGGCCACCACCAGTCTGCCAGATGCTTCACCAATGAGATAGAACTAACTGCCACTTCCTCCCACGGTTGCTGGGCCAATTCAGAAAATTACACAGAGAAGAAAGATGCTATAAAAAGTAGTTATTCTGCAGTCCCAGCTATTATAATGCCTAATGTATGTTTTCAGACTTCAGGTCTTAAACACAACTTACTTGGGCGTTGTTCATTTGTTCTTGAGTAGGGGATGTGGGTCACTTCCTCTTTCACAGTACAAAGAGTGGGGAATGTTGTATCTGAACTACAAGTGAACTATTTTCTTTTTGTTTTCAAACCAGTCCCAATAAAGCGGAATTCATCAGAGCCAAGTATCAGATGTTAGCATTTGTCCATCGCTTGCCCTGCCGGGATGACGATAGTGTGACTGCCAAAGATCTTAGTAAGGTTGGTCACACCTCTTAAAACCCTACAAGAGCTGACTGAGACAGCATATTGTTTTATTTGAAAAAATAAAAAACCTTCAAAGAAAGAAAGAAAAAACAACTCATTTCTGTGCATTAAATAATTAATAACAGCTTTTTTCTCCAATTGATCTCCTCCTTGATCTTAATTCAAATGGTAGTCATTCATGTCAGTGGGGGTACACAGGCAAAGAGGAAAAGTAAATATCTAGAAAACTATTTGTGTTTTTTAAATATGGTCTTTAAACTGTATTTTGATAAGTCTTTTGTTTAACTTTGAAATAGGGGCTCAGCGCCCATAGCTCAGTGAGTAGGGCACCAGCCACATACCAAGGCTGGTGGGTTCGAGCCCAGCTCAGGCCTGCTAAAACAACAGTGGCAACTGCAACCAAAAAACAGCCAGGAGTTGTGGCTGGCGCCTATCATCCCAGCTACTTGGGAGACTAAGGCTAGAGAATCACTTATGCCCAAGAGTTTGAGGTTGCTGTGAGCTATGACGCCATGGCACTCTACCCAGGGCAACATAATGAGACTCTGTCTCAAAAAAAAAAAAAAAAGCAAAAAACTTTGAAATAGGAATCATCTAGAGTTTGTTTCTAAAAGAGAATAGAAAGTTAACAGGACAGTTGATCGTTTGTCACAACTAGAAAAAGAACTAAAGGAAGAGGACTTTTTCAGGTTTCTGGCTTGCAGACTGAGTAGGAAAGCAATGTGGGACTCAAAGCTATAGTGCACAGAATGGTTCATCATACTTGTAATATGAGTAGACAGCTTTCTTTATGTGGGCTTTCACATGTTTTGAGAGCTGTGGTAAGAAATGCATATGAATTAGTAATGTCAAAGTGCTGCTTTTGACAAATGCTTGTTCATACACAGAGTGGACACTCAGTTTAAATTTTGCATAGAAATGTATATAATTGGCTGGGTGCCTGTTGCTCAATGGTTAGAGTGCCAGCCTGGGAACTGGGGCAGGCAGGTTCAAAACTGGCCCAGGCCTGCTGAAGAAAAAAATGACTGTATATAATTGTTACTTTCATTAATTAGTAAGACTTGGTATGTGGTAGGTGGTTTCAACCAAAGTTTTGAAAAATTAAGCCCCAGGCCTGGCGTGGTGGCTCATGCCTGTAATCTTAGCACTCTCGGAGGCCAAGGTGGGTCGATTGCCTGAGCTCAGGAGTTCAAGACCAGCCTGAGCAAAAAGCAAGACCCTGTCTCTACTAAAAATAGAAAAACTGAGGCAAGAGGATCTCTTGAGCTCAAGTTGGAGTTTGCTGTGAGCTATAATGCCAGGGCACTCTATCAAGGGTGACAGTTGAGACTCTATCTCAAAAAGAAAAAAAAATTAATGAACCCCAGTTGAGACTCTATCTCAAAAAGAAAAAAAAATTAATGAACCCCAGATGCAGTGGCACACATCTGTAGTACCATCTACTTGAGAGGCTGAGGTGGGAGCCCAGGAGTTCAAGTCTGGCCTAGGCGACATAATAAAATACCATCTCTCAAGGGAAATGAAAGGCTATATTAAAAAAATTAAAACAAGACCTGAATACATAAAGTAGATTTTTCCATTCCTCTGATAAGGGTTATTGCATTTTGGACAATTCTAGATTAGACTTAAAGGAAGGCAGCCAGTAGAGGGTATAGCTTGAAATTCTAGTCTGTCAGGCTTCAGAGCCATGTGCAGCCATGTCCTCATATAGTACTGTCTGTCACTCAGGTGCTGGTTGTGCTGCTCTTTTTTTTTTTTTTTTTTTTTTTTAATTTATTTTTTTATTGTGGAGAAGGGGCAGGGAAAGAAGGTGGGGGAAGAGGTGAGTGACAGGGTCGGGCCAATGGCATGGTACCACATTGGCTGTATCTAGGTAGAGGCAGTTGCAGGCCGGGCCTTGCTGAGTCGTTGCTACGCGGAAGTAGCTCGATGGATCTGCTTCTAGTCAGGCTCGGGAAGTTGCACTAGGCCTCAGGCACATGGCAGGGCCCAACAATTCCCTCTTGTTTTTTGTTGGTTGTGCTGCTCTTAGACAAGTCATGCATTTGGGCAGGTCAGCCTTGACAGCCGTAGTTTCCTTATAGTAAAATGGTTCTGACCCCACCTTGCAGCCCAAGTGTGATTGTGACCAGCAAAGAAAAGACTGTTCCATCCACCTCACTGAGCCAAATCAAATATTGTGTGTTACTGGCTTGGCACTGTAGCTCAGTGGCTAGGGCGCTGGCCACATACACTGGGGCTGGCAGGTTCAAACCCACACTGAGGCCTGCCAAACAACAATGACAACTATAACAAAAGAATAGTCGGGCGTTGTGGTGGGTGTCTAGAGTCCCAGCTAGTTGGGAAGCTGAGGCAAGATAATTGCTTAAGCCCAAGAGTTTGAGGTTGCTGTGAGCTTAACCATGGCACTCTACTGAGGGCGACAACTTGAGACTCTTTCTAAAAAAAAAAAAAAGTGTGTAATATAATATATAATAAAATGGTCTGTCAGCTGCCCTAATACATCTTCCTTTATACTTCTAACAAATATTTCTTTTTTATTTTTTCAGCAACTACATTCAAGCGTGAGAACAGGGAATCTTGAAACCTGTTTGAGACTGTTATCTTTAGGAGCACAAGCCAACTTCTTCCATCCTGTAAGAAAACATGAATTGATTAAGATATTAAATTAAAACTGAGTTATGTTCATGAAGACTTTAATTTGCTTTTTTATCTCCTTTTTATTAATGATTCTTAGGAGAAAGGAAATACCCCACTCCATGTTGCCTCCAAAGCAGGACAGATTTTACAGGCTGAATTATTGGCAGTATATGGGGCAGATCCAGGCACACTAGATTCTAGTGGGAAAACTCCTGTTGATTATGCAAGGTAAAAGACCTACATTCTTGCCACTTCTTGCTGTTTGTAATTTTTTATGTTGAGTATAATTTGTTGTTACTTCAGCTAAATTATGTATAATTAACATTTAACCAGCCCATTCACAGTGGTTCACGTCTGTAATCCCAGCACTTTGGGAGGCCTAAGAATAGCCTAGGCAATGTGGTCTCTACAGAGAGAAAAATATTTATTTATTTATTTATTTATTTATTTATTTATTTAGACAGACTCCTAAGCTATTGCCCTGGGTAGAGTGCTGTGGCATCGCAGCTCACAGCAACTTCAAACTTCCAGGCTTAGCAATTACTTAGCAAGTCCAAGTAGCCAGGACTACAGGCGCCGCCATGACACCTGGCTATTTTTGTTGTTGTTGTCATTGTTGTAGCTGTTATTATTGTTTTAGCTGGCATGGGCCAGGTTCAAACCTTTCAGCCTCAGTGTACATGACTGGCACCCTACCCACTGAGCCATGGGTGCCACCAAGAAAAAATTTTTTTTAATTAACTGAGCATGGTGTCACACACCTGATACTTGGGAGGATCTATTGAGCCTATTAGTTTTAGGTTGCAGTGAACTATGATGCCGTGGCACTCTAGCCAGGATGACAGAGTGAGACTCTGTCTCACAAAAAAAGAAAAAAAAGGAAAAGAAATTTCTTTAGGCGTTTATGAGTCTTTGAAGAGTAAGTTGAATTTGAATGTGTGAAGGAGGAGCAAAAGTGCTCCCGTTGAGAGGAAAGGAGCAGCTTAGCTGCCCAGTGCAGCAGGATGCCTACCTGAAAGAGCAGAGTAGAGTGACAACAGGAATACTGTGTAGATTTAAGCCTGTGACAGGGCATCACTGTTTCTTTTTTTTGTTTGTTTTTGTGGTTTTTGGCCAGGTCTGGGTTTGAACCCACCACCTCTGGCATATGGGGCTGGTGCCCTACCCCTTTGAGCCACAGGAGCCATCCAGGGCATTGCTGTTTCATATAGTGTTATAAAAGAAAAAGAGTTTGGCCAATTAAATTGTTTATTGACATTTGTGGGATATTTCCTGACTTTGCATGTTTTGAGAAATGAGGGGGCTAAAAAGATGTGCATCTTAAAAAATCAAAGCTATGTGGTAGGATGGAGCATTTTATATAGTGACTTGAATGGTGGGCAGAGAAACTGGCTGAAAGTAGATTTTATCTAAGAAGAAGAATAGAGCTCATAGTCAATGATGTTTATTATCACTTCCCTTGGAATTTTCTCATTTGTACCTTACATATAATAACTTGTCAATGTAATAATTTATTCATATGCCTTATTGCTAAAAGGATTCCAAGCAGTTTAAATATTTATTTGATGAATGAAGAAAGGAAACTTAATAGTCTCTGTTACAGAAATTGGAGGATAAAGAGGCAGCAGTAGCTGTAGATGTGAGCTATTCATTAGGTTGGTCTGTGCCTTATTTGAAGTCCTTGAAGTAATTAATAAAGTCTCACCCAGAGTCAGACTGGCTGCATCAGAATCATCTTGGGAAAGATCCTTCTTCAAAATATTGATGACTGGGCCCATCCCATCCTTACTAATTCAGAATTTCCAAGGATGGGGCCTGGAAATTGTGTGTTTCTAGGAACACTCTAGTTAATTTTTGAGAACTTCTATCCTAAACTGTTGATTCATTTTGTTTTCTTACCTCATTAAATGAAGTCATGTTTTATCCCTCTCATAACCCTTTGAATTCCTCATTAAGCATTCTGTTTTGTGCATTAATAACAGAAAAGAAGTATTTCAGATGGTGGAAAGAGTTTATAAAGGTGGGACTCAAAGCAGACTTCAGTAGTCTACCATGCACAAAAGGGCTGATTATTCTAAAAAGACAGTGTTTGAGAAACTGCTCAGGTGTCTCGGAAGATGTCTTTGTACCTTTCTCTTCTAAAACCAGTGAATGGTACGCAGTATAAATGGTGCTTTGTTATCTCTTGGTAGGCAAGGAGGGCACCATGAGTTGGCAGAACGCCTCATAGAAATACAGTATGAGCTGACGGACCGACTAGCCTTTTATCTCTGTGGCAGGAAACCAGGTGAGTGAAAGGATAACTATTGCTCCATACCACCAGTTAGGAATGTTCTGGAAAAACAAGTTGGGACCCTGTTTTTTATGACCTCCTCTGCTTTAACATATCCTTAAAAAGTTATGAATGTGGGTTTTTATTTGAAATGATGACAGCTGAATTTTAACTTATATGTAAAAAGTATTTTGTTCAAATCTCTTTGAATTTTTAGTTTTCAAAACTTTTATTTCAGCTGTAGAGGATTGGCTCTTTCTAGAGTTAGAGAGCATAATTGAACCAAAATTGAATGTGTACCACAGTTCTAGAATATAGGGACTAGGAATAGAAGAACAAAGCTATAACTTTTGTAGTTATTTAAAGAGTTCTATCTAAAAAATAGGAAGAAGTTCAGAAGTGAACTTTGCCATCAGCCAACTTGGTTATTTGTGATAAGGAACAGCGGTTAGCAAACCATGGTCTGTGGGCCAAATCCAGCCTATATCACCTGTTTTATTCATTGCAAGAGAGCTGTGTCCGCTCATTTACATCTAGTGTATGGCTGCTTTCACACAACATGGGCAGAGTTGAAAAGGTTAAGTAGTTGCAGCAGAGGCCATAAGGTCCTATAGCCTAACATATTTACTATTCGGCTCTTAATAGAAAAAGCTTGTCTACTCCTTGTTCGTAATATCTACAAACAGGTATGCAGTGGTTCCGAGTCCTGATTGCACAACAGTGTTAAAGAGTCCCTGTTGTGGTTCTAGCTCTGAGTGAGAGAGAAGTAAACACGGTGTCTCTCCTACTGAGTAGAGAGACCCTGGACCATATGCTTGTAGCTATCTAAGGACTCGAAGGGTAAATCCTAGCTGGTGGACTATGGAACTCAAAACATCATCAAGCTGGTGGTTAGTGTCTTATTAATTTTGTTCTGATACGGCTTCAATGACAGCCTAAAACCTGGAACTGCATGATATGCCTCTTTCTGGTGTGAGGAGCAGGAAATGGGACTTTTGCAGGAAAGAGAATAAGGGGATTCCCCTGGAGTTTTGCCCTCTTCCTTCTTTTTTCTGATATCTCCTACCCTATTCCCTAGGCAAGCCTTTGGCTACAATAACAGCAATAGCAGTGCCAGCACAGGTGCCTAAATCTCTGACCAAGGGCATGACAGGGATCCTTATAGCTTTTCTTGTTTTCTGTTCTTTCACTACTTTCCTGGGAGGCGGAACCTAACCTGGTTAGTTCCATGCTAAAACAAAAATATTAACATTCTCTATAGAGCTTAAAGAAGACTTAGGCACAACATGATACTCAAAGTATCCAGAATACTATCCATGGACCCTGCACGGTGGCTCATGCCTATAATCCTAGCACTCTGGGAGGCCAAGACAGGTGGATTGTTTAAGCTCAGGAGTTCGAGACCAGCCTGAGCAAGACCCTGTCTCTACTAAAAATATCCTCCCACCCACTCAGGAGATTCAAGCAAGAGTATCACTTGAGCCCAAGAGTTTGTGTTTGCTATGAGCTATGATGACACCATAGCTCACTACCCAGGTCAAAAGAAAGGAAGAAAACCCTTCAGAATATTGTCCATAATGACTTGACACATGAAGCACCAGGAAAAGCTCATGAACTTGCAAGGGAAAAGCAGTCAAGAGACATACTAAGCCCAAGATGACACAGATGTTTGAATTATCAAAAAAAAAAATTTTTTTTTTGTAGAGACAGTCTCACTTTATTGCCCTTGGTAGAGGGCTGTGCCATCACAACTCACAGCAACCTCCAGCTCCTGGGCTTAGGCGCTTCTCTTGCCTCAGCCTCCCCAGTAGCTGGGACCACAGGTGCCTGCCACAGTGCTTGTCCATTTTTTGTTGCAGTTTGGCTGGGGCCGAGTTTGAACCCACCATCCTCGGTATATGGGGTCGACGCCCTACTCACTGAGCCACAGGTGCTGCCCAAATTATCAAAGATTTTAAAGCATCTAGTCCTTTTGTGTGTCTACTCTTGAAGTAAGAGTGAACATTCTTGAAATAAATAGAAATATACAAAGTCCTAGGAGAGAAATAGAAGATATAAAAAAGAACCAAATAGGAAAGTTAAAATTGAAAAATACAGTAACTTGGGCAGTGCCTATGACTCATTGAGTAGGGTGCAGTTCCCATATACCAAGGGTGGCGGGTTCAAATCTGGCCCAGGCCAAACTGCAACAAAAAAATAGCCGGGTGTTGTGGCTGGTCCCTGTGGTCTCAGCTACTCAGGAGGCTGAGGCAAGAGAATCGCCTAAGCCCAAGAGCTGGAGGTTGCTGTGAGCTATGACACCATGGCACTCTACTGAGGGCAACAAAGTGAGACTCTGTCTCTTAAAAAAAAAAAAAAAAAAAGGAAAAATACAGTAACTAAAATTTTAAAACTCACTGGATGGGCTTAATAGCAGAAAAGAGATGACAAAGAAAAGTCAGGGAATTGAAAATAGAAGACAGGCTTGTAGCTCACTCCTATATTCCTAGCACTTTGGGAGGCCAAGTCACTTGAGGCCAGGAGTTTGAAACCAGCCTGAGCAACATGGCAAGATCCTATCTACCAAAAAAATAGAAAAATTAGCTGGGTGTGGGGTGCTTGTCTGCAGTACAGCTACAAGGTAGGTGAGGCAGGAGTATCACTTAGGGCTGGGAGTTGAGGTTGCACTCCAACCTGGGCAACACAGTGAGACCCTGTCTCAAAAAAAAAAAAAAATTTGATGACTAGAAACTATCTAGTTTGAACAACAGAGAATTTAAAAAAGAAAGACAATTGAACAGAGGCTCAAGGACCTTTGAGAAGATACCAGAAGTTATGAAATTGTGTCATTGGGCTCCCATAATGGGATGAGGAAAAGTATTTGAAGAAGTATTGACAAAAAACTAAATCTGGTGACAGACATAAACTTACACATTTAAGAAGCTCAGCAAACCCCTGAGAGGATAAACTCAAATAGACATTTGAGACACATTAAAACTTGAGTTGAAGAAAACTTACGAGAAGCAGCCAGGAAAAAGCAACACATTGTATATAAAAAAGCAATGGTTTGCACAATTTTGGATTTTTCCTCAGAAACCATGGAGATGAGAAGGAAATGAAACAGTATTTTTAAAGTGCCAAAAGGAAAGTTCTATCCACCAAGAACACTGTATTCAGTAAAAATTACTTTTAGAATGTAGGCAAAATTCTAAGGTGAAGAAAAAAATAATAGAATTAGTTCTTTGTTGTTGTTGTTGTTATTTTTGGCCGGGGCTGGGTGTGAACCTTCCACCTCCAGCATATGGGACCAGCGTCCTACCCCTTTGAGCCATAGGCGCCACCCCAGAATTAGTTCTAACAGAAATGCTGAGAAAGTTGTTTGGGTGGAAGGGAATGATACCAGAGATCTTGGATGTTTAGAAATGAAAAAACAACATGAATGATAAGTATCTATTACATTTATTATATCTCTAATGTAGTAGACTATGTTTTTCTCTTAAGTTCTTTAAGATATATGTAACAGTTGAAATCAAAAGTTGTAATATCCAGCTGGGCGTTGTGTTGGGCGCCTATAGTCCCAGCCACTCGGGAGGCTGAGGCAAGAGAATCACTTGAGCACAAGAGTTTGAGGTTGCTGTGAGCTACACGGCACTCTATCCAGGGTAACAGAGTGAGACTCTGTCTCAAAAAAAAAAAAAAAAAGTTATATCATCATCTAGTGGGGTTTTCAGCATGCATTGGTGTATAATACATTGGACAACTACAACATAGAAGGAGAAGTATAAAAGAAATATAATGGTAAGATTTCTTTCTTTTTTCTTTGCAGTTTTTTTGGGTGGGGCTGAGTTTGAACCCACCACCTCCAGTATATTGGGCCAGCGCCCTACTCCTTTTAGCCATAGGCGCCGCCCATAAGATTTATTTCTAAATAGGCTGAAAAATTAAGTATAGGGTGGACATAAAGTTCATGTGGAATTTATGTATTTATATTTATTTATTCATTTATTTTGAGATTGATTTTTACTTTGTTGCCCTTGGTAGAGTGCCATGGAGTAATAGCTCGCAGCAACTTCACACTCTTGGCCTCAAGCAGTTCTCTTGCTTCAGCCTCCTGTGTAGCTGGGACTACAGGCACCCACCACAACACCTGACATGTCACAGGTCTCAAACCTATGAGTTCAAACAATCCACCCACCTTAGCCTCCCAGAGTGCTGGGATTATAGGTTGTGAGCCACCTCACCCGGCCTCAATTCATGTGGAATTTAAATGGTAAACTAATTTAAATTCCATACAAACTTTATGTCCATCCTGTATATATGTTGCAATTACTAGCACAACCACTCAAAAGAAAGATTATGGAAAGACACATGGCAAAAAACTCTAGAAATAAAATGCAGTGTTAAAAATTACTTAAATAATCAAAAAATAATTTTGATTCAGAATATTCAAAAGAAGAGAGGAAAGGGGAAAACAAAAAACTAAATACCAAATAATAAATAAACAATAAAACAATAACCTAAATCTATACATCAGTAATTACATTAAATGTTAATGACCCAAACATACCAATAAAAAAGTAGAAATTATTAGAATGGATTTTTTTTTTAGACAGAGTCTTACTTTGTCACCCTTGGAAGAGTGCCAAGGTGTCACAGCTCACAGCAACTTCCAACTCCTGGGCTTAAGGGATTCTCTTGCCTGTCACAGCTCACAGCAACTTCCAACTCCTGGGCGTAAGGGATTCGCTTGCCTGTCACAGCTCACAGCAACTTCCAACTTCTGGGCGTAAGGGATTCTCTTGCCTCAGCCTCCCAAGTAGCTGGGACTATAGGCATCTGCCACAAAGCCTGGCTATTTTTTGTTGCAGTTGCCACTGTTGTTTTAGCTGGCCGGGGCCGGGTTTGAACCTGCCACCCTCAGTATAGGGGGCTGGCACCCTACCCACTGAGCCACAGGTACCACCCTAGAATGGATTTTTTTAAAAGCCTCAGTATGTACTGTCTATGAGACACTTTATTATTATTAGTTTTTTGAGAGAAAGTTTCACTCTGTTGCCCCAGGCTAGAGTGTGGTGGTGTCATAGCTCACAGCAACCTCAAACTCTTGGGCTCAAGAGATCCATTTGCCTCAGTCTCCCAAATAGGTGGGACTATAGGTGCATGCCATAATACCCAGCTATTTTTTAAAGACAGGGTCTCCCTCTTGCTCAGGTTGGTCTGAACTTCTGAGCTCAGGTGATCTACCTGCCTTGGCCTCCCAGAGTGCTAGGATTACAAGCGAGAGCCACTATGCCTGGCCTAAGAATTTGAATTTATACTTTAAAATATTGCATTAAAGAAAACCCCAGGCCCAGATGGTTTCACCAGGAAATACTTCTGTGAACTAGCGGAAATGATGTTGCCATACAGCAATATAAATATAGTTTGTGACTCAGAGGTTTGCCAGCGTTGTGATTATGACTTTTTTTTTCTTTTTGAGACAGAGTCTCACTTTGTCACCTTTCGTAGAGTGCTGTTGTGTCATGATTCACAGCAACCTCAAACTCCTGGGCTCAAGTGATCCTCTTGCCTCACCCTCTCAAGTAACTGGGATTGCAGGCACCTACCACAGTGCCTGGCTATTTTTAGAGACCGGGTCTCAGTCTTTGCTCAGGCTGGTCTTGAATCCTGAGCTCAAGCAATCCACCCGCCTCAGCCTTCCAGAGTGTTATTACAGGTATGAGCCACCACACTGGACCTGTGATTATGACTCTTAATGGATATTTTTAAGTGTTTGGAGTTCACATTTCAAATTTTGCATATAAAATGAGACTATTCTAAACATTAAAGAGGAAATAATATCAGTTCTTCAGAGCATCTTTTAGAAAAAAGGGAGAGGGAACATTTCTACTTCATTTTTCAAAGCCTTACCCTTATGCCGCCTAAACCCAGAACAGAAAAATAACCCTTATAAACATAGACAGCAATTTTAACCATATGTTAGCAAATTGAACACAACAATATAGAAAAAGAAAAATACAGCATAACCAAGTGGGGTTTCCAAATATGCAAGGCTAGTTCAGTATTTGAAAATCAGTTTATGTAATTTATCATGTTAACAGAGTAAAAAAAGAACTTTATAATCTTATCAGATGCTATAGAAAAAGCATTCAACAAAATTCAATATTCATTCATGATTTTAAAAAAGAAATCTTAGCAAAGATTTTTTTGCTAAGATTCCTTTTGCTAAAGGAATAGATGGGACTTCCTTAATCTGATAAAGGGTATCCACTTAATGATGAAAGACGTTTTTGCTCTCAGATTAGAAGCAAGTTTTGTATGTGCACTCTTACCACTCCTATCCTACATCACACTGGAAATCCTAACCAGTGCCATAAGGCAAGAAAAAGAAAAGACACACAGATTGAAAAGGACAAAAAAAAACTGTCCCCATTCAAATGAGATGATTTCCAAATAAAATATCCCAAAGAATATACAAAATATACAAGGGAAACACCCCCAAATCAATCATACTTCTTTAGCCTAGCAATGAACAATTGGAAACTAAAAAAGCAGTACCACTTACAGCTTACAAAGGCTCCCAATTAAATATTTATGTATAAATCTAACAAAATACTTATAGGATCTACATCCTATAAACTGCTGATGAAAAATACCAACAAAGACCTGAATAATGGGAGAGACATATTGTGTTTATGGATTGGAAGACTCAATATAATTAATATGTCAATTCTCCACAAATTAATACATAAATTTACTTCAGTTCAGGATTTTTTGTAGATACAGACATCCTGATTCTAAAATTCAAAATGAGGCCAGGCATAGTGACTCACACCTATGATCTTAGCACTTTGAGAGGCCAAGGCAGGATTGCTTCAGCTGAGGAGTTCAAGACTGTCCTGATTAACAGAACAAGATGTCTGTAGAAAAAAAAATAGAAAAATCAGTCAGGCACAGTGGCTGGTGCCTATAGTCTAAGCTCCTCAGAAGGCTGGGGCAGGAGGATTGCTTAACCCCAGGAGTTTGAGGTTGAAGTGAGCTGTGATGATACCATTGCTTTCTAGCCCAGGCAGCAGAGGCTCTTGTCTCAACCAATCAATTGATCAATTAAATTTAAATGAAAGACAAATTACAATAGCCAAGGCAATTTTGCAAAGAAAGTGTAGGGTGGGAGGAAGCAATTTTAAGACTGTAGAACTCAAGACAGTGTGGGTTTTTGTTTGTTTGTTTGTTTGTTTTTGAGACAGAGCCTCAAGCTGTCCCCCTGAGTTAGAGTGCCATGGCATCACATCTCACAGCAACCTCCAACTCCTGGGCTCAAGCGATTCTCCTGCTTCTGCCGCCCAAGTAGCTGGGACCACAGGTGCCCACCACAACACCTGGCTATTTTTTGGTTGCATTGTTGTTTGGCAGGCCTGGGCTGGATGTGAACCTGCCATCTCAGGTATATGTGACTGAGGCCTTAGCCACTTGAGCCACAGGCACCGAGCCAAGACTGTGTGGTATTAATGAAGAGATCAACACATATTAATGAAACAGTATAGAAAATCTAAAAACAGACCCACACAAATAGGTTCAATTGACAAAGGTGAAAAGGTAAGTCAGTGGAGCAAAGATGGTCTTTTTAATACATTATCTATGTACAGACATCCACACATGTAAAAATGAATTTCAGCCTAAACCTTGTACCTTATCCAAAAATTAATTCAAAATAGATCATAGATCTAAATGTAAAACCTAAAACTATAATACTTCTGGAAGAAAACTTATGAGAAAATCTTTGTAATCTTGGATTAAAGTTCTTAGATATAAACATTGCATAAAAGAAAATATTAATAAGTGTACTTCACCAAAATAGGAATCTTTTGTTCTAAGAAAACTAAAGTTTAAAATATGACAAGATACAGAATGGGAGAAAATACATGTATTTGGAAATAATATACTCAACAAACAACTATAACCAGAAGACTTACAGAATTTTTTAAAACTCAAGAGTAAGAAAATGCAATAAAAACTGGGAAAAGATAATAAATAGATGGAAAAAAAAAAAAATCACATGAAGACAAGCTCAGCATCTTTAGCCATTAGCATAGTGAGATACCACAACATACCTAGTAGAATGACTAAAATTTAAAAAAATAAAACAAGTGGCTGGACGTGGTGGCTCACGCCTATAATCCTAGCATTCTGGGAGACCAAGCAGGTGGATCACCTGAGCTCAGGAATTTGAGACCAATCTGAGCAAGAAGCAAGACCCCGTCTCTACTAAAAATAGAAAAACTAGCCGGGTGTTGTGGCGGGCACCTGTAGTCCCAGCTACTCAGGAGGCTGAGGCAGGAGAATCCCTTAAGCCCAAGAGTTTGAAGTTGCTGTGAGCTATGACACCTCGGCACTCTGTCAAGGGCAACAAAATGAGACTTGGTCTCAAAAACAACAACAACAACAAAAAAAAAAACAACTGACAATACAGTTCTGGAAAAAGATGGGGAGCAACTATAACTCTAATAAGTTGCTCTGTGGACTACAAAATGATAAAACTACTTTTTAAAAAAGTCTAGCAGTTTCTTACCTAAACATAGATTTACATACTGTGTAAATCCTAGCATTCTGGGAGACCAAGCAGGTGGATCACCTGAGCTCAGGAATTTGAGACCAATCTGAGCAAGAAGCAAGACATACTGTGTAACCCAACAGTTCCACTCCTAAGCATTTGCCCATGCTTACACAAAAACCTGTATATGAGTGCTGTTAGTGACTTTATTCACTGGTACATGGGTCATTATCCTCCAGAAGCTAGATTTGGACTGAGTCATTAAGCCTTTGTAGGAGATGGGGTCTCTGCTGGGGTCTCAAAGGTCACCTGCCCCAGCCCTGATTTTTATACTAATAGATAAATACAAATGAGCCAGCAGAGCTCAGTGAAGCACTACCATTCCACACAGTGAGCTGACAAAAGCCTGCTCTGAGCTAATTCAGCTCTCTGAACACCTTCCCTGGCTGAAAGAGATAGTTATACTAAGGCTAAATTAATCCTAAGGATTGGGATGAGCACAGGTGTTTTATTTAATAATATCTGGATCTTTGTACCCAAAGAAAAAAAGGATATGATTTTTGCTACTGACCAGGCCCTCAGAAATTTGTAGCCAATCTGGCAACTTCTATTCTCCCATATAACTCCAAACTATGCAAAAATACTAATTGCAAAACTTAAATTGAGAAAGTAACGGTGGCATTCCTTTATGGGTCTTGTCAGTGTTTACATGAACAAAACTTTGACTTGATTTCTGTTTCAGATCACAAAAATGGACAGCACTTTATAATACCTCAAATGGCAGACAGGTAAGGCCATTTAAATACCAATCAGTTTTATCTGTCATTAGTAACTTGGTTATATAGTGTTTGTATATCGTATTTTGTGTTTAACAGAGCCCATACATTTTTCTCTTTTATGGCTATACAATTTGGAAATAAGACAGCTGTAAGTAAACCATCATATAACACTTAAGTTTGAAAGAGCACAAGTAACAAGTTTACCAGTAAGAAAATTGGAATCTGATATTGTCACTGTTTCAGGCAGTTGTGACCATATATTATGTCTACAAATATTTTTAGCCGGTTATGACTGTATATTTTGTCTATATACTTACAGAATATTTATGTATTAAGAGAGTTTGTATTCTTTGTCTATGATAGGGGTCAGCAAATGTTTTTGTCAAGAGCCAGACAGTAAATATTTTAAGCTTTTGTGTACCTTCCGGCACGTGTTGCAACTACTTAACTCTGCCATTGTAGACAGAAGCATCTGTGGACACTATGTATATGAATGAGCATGTCTCTTCAATAAAATTTTATTTCTGAACACTGAAATTCTAACTTTATATACTTTTAACGTCATGAAATGTTAATTTATTTCCTCCAATCATTTTAAAATGTAAATCACATGCCAAACAAAAGAAGGCCATAATTTCCTGACCCTGGCTCTATAAGATTAGATGAGTTTATTGCTGCAGGAAATGAACCTTAAATCCTTATTTTGCCAGTTACCTTGCATAAATATCCAGCATTTGTAAAGTGATTAGCTGCTATTCTGCATATAATCTTACAATTCCTGTGTTTTACATTTTCCCTTTTTGTATTTTTTTATTGTGTATGTTTTTATTGTGTGTTTTTTTTTAAACTATTCAAAAATTGTTACTTCTCACATAAGGGCCCTGAGATTAACCTGTTAATAGCTTTTGGCATTTAGTTGGTAGGTGATTTGTTTTTTTCTCTTGCCATTTTATGTGATTATGGCATTTCTAGAAGTAGTTACTTTCACTAAATTGTTCTAAGGTTTCTTCACTGACTATAGAATGATTGTCTCTGACAGTGTCCACAAGCTGTGATCAATATTTTTATCCCTTGATATCTTAATCTTCTACAGAGTTCATGAACATGGTTTTATTTATTTGCTTATTAGTTTTGTACATTTTCTTAGCAGCCTGGATTTGTCTGAGTTGGCAAAAGCTGCTAAGAAGAAACTTCAATCTGTGAGTATCTCTCTACTGGTGAACTCCAGTATGGGAATCAATGTATGCTACTCATACCTGTTCTCAGTGCAAGTAAACTTTTGTGTCAGATTACGCTATTTCATACTTTTAGATGTTGTTGAATTAGAAACAGACCATTAAATATGTAGCAATAAAGACGAAAAGTACTTTTAAGTTTAGTACCTCCAACTTTGGAGGCCAAGGCAGGAGAATCACTTGAGACCAGGAATTCAGTACCAGCCTGGGCAGTAGCAAGACCTCATCTCTACAAAAATGAATGTAATGAAAAAAGTAACCAGGCATGGCGGCATGCCCTCAGCTACTCAAGAGGCCAAGGCAGGGGAATGGAGGCTGCTGTGAACTAGGATCCTGCCACTGTACTCCAGCATGGGTGACAGAGCAAGACCCTATCTCTTAAAATATAAAAATAAAAAAGTTTAGTATATCCATTTCTTTGGTTCTGCTTCAAATAATCCCACTTTTCTCTGCCACATTAAAAGTAAAGACTGTGGCTTTGACATTGGAAAGTTGTTTCTCCTCAATGGAGTTCCCTACTTTCTCTCAATGTGATGCATAAGTGGGCACACTTTTTTTGCGTGTTATTTCCTGTGGCCACATAGGATGTTAGAGACTGATAAAGCTGATACTGGAATGGCGATGAACACTGTAGATTCCTTGACAGCCACAGTTGTAATTCTCTTGCCCATTCCATGCCATTCATCAGAGCTTTTTAAGTTTATGTCACAGAAAGCTGGTGGTCCCGCCCACATGTGTGCTCAGAGTTTGCCACGACTGCAGGCCAGGGCCTCCCTTTAGTCTCTCTTTCCACCCTGACTACCTGAACCATTGTCAGCGCCCCGAAAATCTATTTCTCTTGGGACAATTTCTTTGTCTAGTTTCCTCAAGTGATGCCTCACCAGAGCGCTTCCCAGCCATTTAACTACCAGATTATACTCCTCAGCTATTCTCATTGCTCTTTGAATCAAAACCAAAACTCTTATACCTTCTGTTTGTAAACTTTAAGGGTATCATTCAACTCTCACCGTTCAGAGCTTGACCTGCTTTCCATCTGGTTTCGTGTGTGTGTGTGTGTGTGTGTGTGTGCGTGTGTGTGTGTGTGTGTGTGTATGTGTGTTTCTTTATATATTAACACTCTCTGGGCCCATCAGCCGACAACATTCAAGTCCTCTCTTTTGCCTATAGTGTTTGCTTTTCCCCAGCACCCCTCCCTCTGATCATTCAAGGAGCTGAAATCTGACCAACTTCACAAAGTAGGTAGCGGCTTTCCTAAGGCTTGACTCTGAAATTGCAGCCTTTTGTGACCCCTCTTCATTCCCCTTTTCGCAGAAGACCTTTTACTAGAACTTCACGTACACTACTAGTATTAAATATTACATAAAATGAATTTATCTTTACTAGCATTTAACTGTATTATGAAATAAATGTGTTTTATGCAATTTGTTTGGTGTCTCTGTGTTCTGTATCTACAGTTTTGTGTGTCTGTGTGTTTTATTGCCTTTTTAAATTAAGGAAGTCTTAAAGTGATTAAGATTATAAGCTTTGGAGTCAGGTAGCACTAAATACTGTGTGATTTCCTTTTAATCACTTATAATCTGTAAGCAGATTTTTATTACAAGTAATTCAGAGCTAGATAAAATCGCAGGTTCTCTTGGTCCTGCATTTGCCAGCCTAGAAGCTGCATGAAAGCTGAGGTTATATCTATAATGTCTCTAGCATGTGGCAGGCATCAAGTAAATTTGGAACAAAATGCAGTACAGCTCTCAAGAACTTGGTGTCCTCTCCTAGTACAGGAGGTCATAATAGAGCAGGGTCTGCAGATCAGAACCACTCGGGCTCAGTAAGGGTGAGCTCCCATTGTAATTTGTAGACCCCCACCCTGTGGTGTCCTCAGAAGTCAGGGTTCTTATCAGTGCCTGGCATGTATCCTCCATTACCTTCTTCCTCTCTGTCCTATCTTCCTCCCTCCCTAATAAAAAGCTGAGAGAAACATGACAAAGGTGAATATATTCCTTGAATTAGTAAATACTAATATTTTGAGAGACTTAAACTTGGGTCTCAAGTCCATTACTTACTAGCTTTGTAACTTGAGGCAGGCTGACTTCTATGCCTTGATTTCCTTATCTGTAAAATGGGCTGTGGTAATTCGTATCTTCATAGAGGTGTTAGAAGTATTAAATATGAGACCAGTAGCATAGTGCTTGGGATATAAGGCCTTACTTAATCAGTGTGGCTGCTACAGTTGTTGTTAGTAATGACACCATTAGCATACAGTCCCTTACAGTAAGATACTGGATATATATGAAGCAAGTTCAGGTTCCCAGCCCATCATCCTATCTGGCAGCAGGCTCTCAAGGTTTATTTTTAATTATAAATGTAATGTGACTGCACTAGAGAAAATACTCAACAATATATTGTACCTATTTTTATGTGTTCCTGTGAGATCTCAGGAGCCAGCATTTTATATTGCTGTGTAAAATACTTCCTGGCCAGCAGGGTGTTTCCCAACCCCTCCTGAGTGCGGGGCACTGTTTGTGGCCATAAGGAACATAGTAGGGAGTACACCAAATTTTGCATCTACCCTCATGGAAGCAGTCAGTTAAAAAATCACAGCTGCCAAAGTGGCAGGAGAGTTTCATGAGGTGAAGAAGGCAGAGAGAGCCAGAGCTGCCCTGGGAGGGGCTTCACCTCATCTGGACTGGGAAGACTTTGTCCTCCCCAGGCCTGGCCAATGCCAGTTGGACACCAGTGTGAGTGGGGATTGTTCGGTGACATGACACCACTCTGTGTACTGATTAGTCAGGCTGTGCTTTGTTAGGGAAGCTCCATTCTGGAGATTAAAAGCCTGTTACTGAGAAAGATAGAGAAATTCAGCTAAGGTCTGTGTTGTATTCTTATGCAGTGACACATTTTATCATCTCAAAACGGCATGTTTTTATTTCTTTATCTTGCCCAAGACTTAGAATCCGCCCATTTGGGGGAACTAGCAAACCTAACAGGGTAATACAATAAGAAGAGTAGAGAGCTGGAACCTACTTTTGAAATGATGCACTTTAGATACCTCGTACCTCCTTAATTAGCTGTGGCCCTGTCTGTGTGTGAGTCATGAAGGACTGAGGCTGGTGCAGGCGGCAGATATTTCTAGAGGCTCTGTAGTTTTGAAATGTTTGACTATTTAACAGTGGGTACTTACTAAGTACTAGCTTTGGATAGACACTGGAGATAAAAGGGTGAATAAGTCACAGCCCCCTCTCGTCCTGCTGGTGTTAATTGTTGTCCCTTGTGTTCCTGATATTTTTTACTTTCAGCTAAGTAATCATTTGTTTGAAGAACTTGCCATGGATGTGTACGATGAAGTTGACAGGCGAGAGACTGATGCAGGTGACTTAACATGTGGCTTTATCTAATAAGCTTCTGTTATCAGTGGGCAGTGACAAACTGCCAGCCTCAGTGTCTTCCTAGCCCAATTTCTCTTGTCCTGATAACGCACGTGTTGACATTTGCCTTTGCGTATGTTGGCTTCAGAGTATGCTTCCCCAAGTCTCCCTAGTAACTAACACGTGAGCTGTGCCTCTCAGAGGAGCAGCGGCACTCCGGTGTGATGAGATTCTGTCTCTGGCTCTTTCCTCTGGCTAGTCTGGCTTGCCACACAAAACCACAGCACCCTGGTAACCGAGACGACCGTCGTCCCCTTTCTTCCCGTCAATCCTGAGTACTCATCCACACGAAACCAGGCAAGTGACTCAGTTGAAAACTAGTAATAGTAGTAGTATTGGGGGTATGGCTCATGTCATGGTATTTCATTTTCCCAGAATGAGTATTTTAAGGTTTTATTATTAAAGTTTGATACCTTGGGGCCAGATGCAATGGCTCCTTCCTATAATCTACCACTGTGGGAGGCCAAGGCAGGAAGGTTGCTGGAGGCCAGGAGTTGGAAACTAACCTAAGCAACATAGTGAGACTCTATCTCTATAAAAAATAGAAAAATTAGCCTAGCAAGGCAGTATAGTCCTAGCTACTTGGAAGGCTGGGGCAAGAAGATGACTTGTGCCTAAGAATCTGAGACTGCAGTGAGCTATAATGATGGCACTGCATTCAACTCAGGCAACAGAAGACCTTTTCTCAAAAAAAAAAAAATGTATATCTTTCAAATACACAACTTACAAAATGATAAGAAACGCAATGGATATAAATAGAAAATATAAAACAATTCATAGAAGAAATAAAAATGGCTTATAAGGCTCAGCACCTGTGGCTCAAGCGGCTAAGGCGCCAGCCACATACCCTTGAGCTAGCGGGTTCGAATCCAGCCCAGGCCTGCCAAACAACAATGACGGCTGCAACCGAAAAGTAGCCAGGCATTGTGGCAGGCGCCTATAGTCCCAGCTACTTGGGAGGTAGAGGCAGGAGAATTGCTTGAGCCCAGGATTTGCGGGGGGGGGGGGGGGGGGAAAAAAAATTTTAAAAAATTTTTAACAAAAAACAAAAGGAATTTTTCAAACTTAAAAAAATTGTTTTAAAAATATATTAAAAAAAGTTAAGGCCAAGAGGTTAAGGATTGGGC
>CAUYPK010077684.1:0-12440 GCA_963574355.1 Loris lydekkerianus | reverse complement strand
TGATACAGGGAGGGTTAGTAGGGGAACCATACCTATGGAGTATATTGCAAGTATAAGTTGAATCTATCAGGTGTAGAACACAAATGTCTTAATGCTGTAATTGGGTAAATGAGGTGAAGGCTATGTTGATTAGTAGGATGTGAGTACTCCAATTTGTACAAATAATCAACACTTTGAATCCCATAATGGCATAAATGTATTCATGATCTATGTACAAATGACTAATAAAAACAAATAAAATAAAATAAAATAAAAATAAAAAAATAATAAAAATTCTATCTATACACCATAAAGAAATAAAAATAAAATATGAGAAGACTTCAAAAATGTGGGAAATGAAATTAAATGATAAAAATTAAAAATAAATATAGAGTCTGTTTTTCAACATTAGCTCTGTCATGTTCAAGACACTTTGGTAAATAGTGGTATCAGACATTTGGACCATCTCTAAAGAACTGAGGGTAGTGGGAGTTTCGCTGGGTCAAAGTGGCTTTTTTACAACTGAGAAGTGACTGCCATTTAAAGACTTCAAGATTCCAAAACAGAAGGAGCGTGAGTGATATCAGAACTATAAAGTAGATATCTAAAAGATTTCCCATTGAAACTCTGCCAAAGTTGCTCTTATTTGATAGAAAATGAGCAAGAGCATTGCTGTGATGGAAAGGGAATTTTGGTGACGCTTTCCTGAGTGTCTTCCTGTTAAAGCTGTGGCTGACCCTCTCACAACACTACCGTCATACCTAGAGGGGATTCTTTGGCCCTCCAGATATTCAACATGCTAAATACCTGGAGTATTTTCAAACAAACAAACAAACAACTCCTGTCCTGACTTTTGCTCTTAAGCATTCCATGTTTTCTTTGACTGGAACACTTCCAGCTCCTGATTTGCTTTGATTCTTCTCTGTATTCAGTATTGTACTGGAGAAGCCGTGCTTCATCTTTACAGAAATGCTTCAGGATATTGATCCCACTGGTGTGAAATTTTCATTGAAAGCTCTACTCTTGATTTGGGTACAGCAGCTTTGGCACCTATCAAATGAAAAGTTTACTCAAGTTTAATTTCTCAGTCAGTATTGTGTAAGCTGAACCAGTTGAGATGGCTGTCGGCTATTATTTCTCTTGGTACACATTGATCCTCTTCAGTTAGCGCAGGAACATGACACATTCTTTCCTTGAAAGTTTATGTGGATAGTCTGGCTCCATCTCCAGCATCATCTTGTTCCTTCTTAAAGTGACTTCCACCTGTAAGCTGATGATCTCTTTGGGGAATTGTCTCCATAAACTTTTCATAAAGCATCACTGATTTGACAGTTCGTTTACCCTTGCTTCACCATAAATCTAAGGTTTGTTCTTGCTTCAACTTTAGCAGAATTCATGTTGCTATGATAAGGGCTTTTTTCAAAATGATCATTTTGTTCTTCCCAGTGCCTCAAATTAGACCCCGTTCAGGTATGATATGACCAGTTAGTGTGTGTTTGCTTTGGTACAGAAATTGTTGAATACCAGATAAATTTGTTGATAATATACATTTTCCAGAACATTTTTGAAGACTCCTCTGACCATAGTATAGAATCTTTCTCATCTCACATTAAAAAGCAAATTTTTAATTATAAATTACCACAGTTCTATATCCTTTTAAATTATTGATATAATTATGAGGATTATAGAGGAAAGGAATCAGATTTTTCTCTATTAAGTTTTACTGCATACAAAATCAATACTAATCCCTCAGTTACCCCTTGTAGCACAAATGTTAGAAAGTTGTAGAGCAATTTTGGGGTGAATTCTATTCCTAATTTTAGTGTTTCATCTATAATATATTTTTATGATTGTGTTGAGGAACTTTTCAGTTTTCATCAAATGAAAATTGTAGTTTCACTTCAAATTGCTTTTTCATATTTTAATTTCAGATACTATAGCTACCCCAAAATAATAGATATGCTTGTAAGCAATAGAATTAAGTAGCATAAAATTATTTTAAGTAGATAATTAGAAATTTGCTTGAAATACTTAAAACATTGTTTATCTCATTTATTTTAAATTCAAACAAAGCAAAAGCAAATGCAAACAAAACAAGCAAAATGGTAAATTTTCTCAAGGATGTATGTTAGGAAAAAAATTTTCAGTTGAATTTAATTTGATGATTAATTATTGAAGATTATTTCTTGTTTTCCTGTGTACAGAGAGTTAATTGCTTTTATTTTCAGTTTGATATACTTAGGGATAAACATTTTATGCCTATCCCAAAGAAAGAAAATGAAATTAAAACAAAATGTTTTTTAACCTGAGTTAGAATCCTAGCACAAAATCATTTGACTCCTAAAAGCTCTTTCCTCGTAATGGAAGTCCTTATAGATAATTTTGCACATCTAAAATATAATGTGATTTCCAACTAAAATTGTACTTGGAAATACTATAAAAGTAAATATTATGAGAAAAAGCATAGGCAACAAAAATTACTTATTCAGACATTCAAGAATCTCAGTGGAAAGAGTTCCTCAAATAAATAGGTGAGTGTTTCCTCAGGGCCCTCATTTTTCTTTTACAGCAAAAAAAGTACCTTTGTAGTGAGAAATAGCCCATAACCAATAATCAATACAGAAATGATGAAACATAATGTACACACATGATTGAGCATACAAAGAACCAAATGTTGATTATTTCCAATGGAAGAGTAACTATTAGTCTGGGTACTTCAAAATTATATTTATGTCAAAGTCTTCACATTTGGCTTTTTAATCTCCATGATCTCACCTTAAAAGGCCTTTGACCTTTCTGATCGACTGTCTTTAAGATTGCTCTGGCTTACATTTTCTTACAGTCTTACACATTTGCTAACACTAATTTACTAGGAATTCTCCCGATTGTTAACTGTTCAAATGTTATGTCTCACCATATAATTTGAATCATGCTACTTCTGCACAGGGCCCTGTAGTGGTTTCCTATTATCAGTGAAATTAGTAGTGGACTCCTTAAAACTCACTTTATTCACTTTTTCCATTATTCCTTATCAAGTCAGTTCTGTTCTCAACAAGTAATTTTCTTTCCGATGTTAAATGTCATCCTTCCTGCCTCCAGGTCTTCCTTCTTTTTCCTTCTTACTGAAAACATTAGTACTATTTTACAATTGGTTTGTACTTCAGGTTTCACAGATTGGTTGTAGAGATATGACTTTATTTCATAACCACTTGCTGTCCTCACATTCATCCTGTATTTTCTTATCAGCCACCTCTCTAAAATGCGTATCTTTCTCCCTTTTTCTCCATTACAAACCTAATAATGAATTCCCATAGCCTGTGATACAGATTTCCTTAGCATAGGTTTAAAAGCCCTCCCTTAGTGCCTCCAGGTTAATCTTCACCGACCACTCTTCCCTGCAGACGGAGCCCACTAACCACAGCTCACATTCTGCTCCAAGGGCGGCTGTGCTTTGCCTTTGGGGCGCCTAGACCACAACCTCCTATCTACTCAGAGGTACAGCTGTGCCCCTTACTGTCCTTTCCTCATGTTCTTCACACTCAACATGTTGTAAACCGAGAAGAAATGTGCCCTCCTTTATAAAAATGTCCCTGGTAAGAGCAGCTGTAATGGAAGGCCTCTCCCTCTGCAAGGCTACCTTAGCTTTTAAGTTTAACACATACACATGCGTTGATGTTTTATTCTCACATACATGTTTTAATTTTCTTGGGTACAGAAACTATATAACAATTTTATTTCAATATATGTATATTATTGAAATATATATTATTTTGGATATATCCAGCTAATAAATACTTTTAAAAATTTAGTATAAAACAATATGGCAGAGCTCCCTTCACCCCATAGCTCTCTGGCGCGTGAAATGCAGCATAGACACACAGACAGCTGGCTTTTTTTCAAGACTCTGCTGTGTACACCTTTTAATTTATTTTCATTTTCCTGACATTTTAGATGTCTTATGTCTTTCTCTTGTTTTCTCTAGAGGACAGAAAAAGAGGCTCTAAAGAGGTTTGATTATTAACCTCCAACTTGTATGGTAACAGTGAAACTCAGGGAAGTACCAGAATGGCCGATGACCTCATTGTTGTAGTCACCGCTGTTTCCCTGCTTCCCTGCTGCCCCGGTTCACAGAATAAAGTGTATTTTTAATTATACTGTCAGGAAAAAAAGGCTTGATGAAAATGAAAAAATGATCTAATCATACCATTAAAACTATTATTATTCCTTTATAGAAAAGAAAATTCTTTAAAAGTCTACCACAGCACACAGCTTTATAGACATACAAGCACTGACCTAGCTCTTCCTAGGGTTTACACGACCCGTTAAATCTTCCGAAGAATCCTGAGATAGGCGCTCTTGTGTCCCCGTGGTAAATGTGAGGAACCTGATCAAAAACCTGGTGCTTTTGCTCCATGATGGTTTTTGAATGGTGGAGCAAGGACTCCTATCCAGGCAGTCTTCATTCAGAAGGTGTGCTCTTAATCAAAATGATTTATGGAGGAACCAATTCTTGAACATGTATTAAAGGGGGGAAAAATCTTTTCAGATAAAGAAAGAAAAGAAGTATGGAAAGGCAAATGTGAAAAAAAACAAAACAAAACAAAACAAAAAACCCTATGAAGATTGTTTTGCTCAGGAGTCTGCAGGAGTCAGACCTGAAGAGTTGTGAAATGGTTGTAAACACAGGACCAATCACTTGCTCAGTTCCATCTGCTTACTTTTTGGGGTCTCTCCTTCATCCAGCAACTTTCATACATCCCTACATCATGAGTATTCCAGGCTACTCTGGGAAGGTCATAAGTCACTTATGTGGTCTCTCTGGACACCTTTGGAATTCTTGTATGATCTTTAGACATCACAAAGAAAAATTTTGGAAATACTAAGGATTGTCAACAGAGTGCACATCTTAACTATTCATAGAGGTTCTTGATAATAGATATTTGTGAGCAACCCAGTGTTGACCTACAGGGACATGTTCAATCATGAATGCCAGGATGTGGCTTCAGAATCAGTATTTTTTTCTATAATTCAGTATTTTAAAGGCTGAAACAAGAACTTGCTTTTTAAATTTTGGATGGCAGGAAGTTGGACAGGGTTGACAGAATTTTGGATAAGATAGAATTAGAATTCGGATTCATTTTGAAAAATCAAAGAAATAGGCAGCTTAATATAAGATGAATAAGTCCATTTCAAGTATACTTTGTTTAAAAGAGAAATAGAAAGATGTATGCTGCTGACTAAAAGTAATCTCTAAAAAAGAAATCTGAGGTGAAAGGACTTGCTAAAGGCCTTTGGTGTTTTGTTTATATTCATTCAGCAGAAGTCTACATTGATGGTTGTAACGAACATAATTTTATTTATATAGTTTATGATTTGTGAAATGCATTTGAAATCAATTCAGGGTTACCTTTTAACAGAAAGTCAATTTCTAACAACACAGCTGTAAAATAACTTTATTGGTCCCATTTATATTAATACCAATCAAAAAAAAATTTTTTTTTTGACAAAGTCTCACTATGTTGCCCTTGGTTAGCTTGCTGTGCCTTCACAGCTCACAGCAACCTCAAACTCTTGGGCTCAAGCAATTCTCTTGCCTCAGCCTCCCAAGTAGCTGGGACTACAGGAACCCATTGCAACACCTGGCTAATTTTTGGTTGTAGTTGTCATTGTTCTTTGGCAGGCCTGGGTTCTAACCCGCCAGCTCTGGTGTATGTGGCTGGCGCCCTAGCGCTGAGCTATAGGTGCCCAGCCACCAATTGAAAATTTTTGATGGAGATAAATAACTCCATTCTTAAGGACTATGTTTTAGCTTTCACTGTGAACCTTGGACTGCTTACCTTACTACAGTTAGATGGCAAATGATTCATGTCATATTTTAAGCAGTGAAATCTGCAGTTTTCTGCCCAATGTGGTTGCTTAAACAGCTAAATCTGCAAGGAGAAAACTCCCACTGAACTAGTGATTTTGTCTATGATATATTCTAATGTACTGAGTAACTGTAAAGACCATGTAGATGGATTGCTCATTTTTTTAAATCTTCTTAAAGGAATTGAGTTCAAAAAATATACAGTGTTGTATTCATTGTACGAAATATGCTTTTTGGTAAAAACAGAATGTGGAATTTAGAACTGTACTTTTTATTACTTGTTAGATTTTCTTACTTGAGAAAACATCTTTGAAATCAGAGGATGAATCTAATTCTCTAAACCAGTGATTCTCAACCTTCCTAATGCTGCAACCCTTTAATACAGTTCCTCATGTTGTGGTGACCTCCAACCATAAAATTATTTTCATTGCTACTTCATAATGCTCATCCCTTCATAATTTTCCTACTGTTATGAATTATAATGTAAATATCTGATATGCAGGATGTATTTTCATTGTTTCAAAGGGGTCACAACCCACAGGTTGAGAACTGCTGCTCTAAATGAATTTTTATTTTACAGACTTTCTAGAAATACATTAGGAACATTGATCATGAGGTCTACTTATAAATAAACCTTAAAAAAATAGAATAAAAAGATATATTAGATATATTGATGACCATGAACATAGCACTGGAGGATTTGATAATTCCATTTAATTTTTCTTTGCAATAAAAATTTAACACTCTTAATTGACAAACATTTTCTTTGTGGAAATACAGATTATTTACTTCAGACACTTTCAAAATGCATTATATACTTCTTTTCTGTTTAAAAAATTAAGGGATATTCTTCTTTTGATACCAAATAATATTTGTGATCAAAATTGTACATGTGTATTTATATATGTACATATATGTGTTTACATATACTTATGTGCTTACATGTGTGTATATATTTATTTTATATGTGTGCATATTTGTGTATGTGTAATATATGTGACAGTAATCCAAAAACACCAATTAGATTCCAGGATCCACTTGAGAATTGCAGTAGAATGGGATGTTACCATCTGTGTCAAGACTCTTATCAACATTTCTGGAAGTGGAATTAGGATAATAATATTGGTAGTAGTATTGATGATATTGATGATGTGAAATCAATGATTTAGTGACCTGCATTCATGGAAATGTGAACTTCAATATTTGTTCACTCATTGAGGCCTGAATTTTGACTTGGGAAGAGAGAGAGTTGGAACAGGGTGTACGGAAGCTGAATATTACTTAGATCCTTTGATTTGTTTTTTTTAAATTCCCATAAATGAAGGCTTATTAACATCACAGTGATAGCAATATCAGGAAACTGAATTTTTGTCAATTTCCTTATTTCCATTGTGCTCATTCGAATCTCCCCCCTTTAACTAGCTAATTTGTAAGGGACAAGACTTTAATAAAATGCCACAGGGTTCAACTATGTACGTTTCATTTTTCTCAAAGAAATAAGGCTAAATGAAGACCTTAAAGCTATTTGATTCGAATGTCTTCAATCACTCTTTGGTCTGGAGGTGTGTCCAGACTGTCTTTTGATATTGTGGAGAACTCTAGGCCACTTAGTATACTTTACATCATAATAGCTGGCATCCCTAAAGTCAAATTCTGTATTAGTAAGGGTTCTCTGAAGAAACAGAAGCAAGAGGAGATAAATATGAAGAGATTTATTATGAACAATTAGCTAATACAATTATGGAGGCTGAGAAGTCCCACAATCTGCCTTCTGTCAGCTGGAGACTCAGAGAAGCCAGAAGTAGATTCCAGTCTGAGGCTGAACCCTGAGATCCGGGGCGCCAGGGTCAACATCCCAGGTCAAAGGAGGGAAAAGACTGTAGCTCAAGCAGGTCAGCAGGAAGCAAAGGGGACAAAGCCCATCTCTCTCTACCTTTTGTTCTATACAAGCTCTCAACAAACTGGATGATGCCCAACCACATTGGGGAGGACAACCCACCTTCCTGATTTCATGGATTCCAATACTGCTCTAATTCAGAAAATCCCTCACAGACACATCAGGGAAAGAATGTTAAGCTGGATTCTTCGTGACAGAGGGCAGGTTGATGCAGAGAATTAACCATCGTTCAGAAGGTCAGCTAGGGCTGTCTGAGCAGTGGCCTGTATTTAAAGGAATTTTTCTAAGGGCTTTGTATGTATTAACTCATTTAATGCCAATGGCATTATTAATCGGGCACTATTATTGTTATTATGATGAGGAAACGGAGGCACAGAGATAGTAACTTGCCCAGAGATATACCACAGTAGGGGAAGTAAGGGTTCTAATCAAGAAGTCTGGCTCCAGTGTCTGGAATCTTATTCTCTTGTGCTCTGCATAAGACTAACTAAAATTACAGAAATATATCCGAATTCAAAGCTTTCTTTAATACTTTGTTAATGTTCTTTTTATGGTCACCACTCCTTTCAAACAGGCAGTCCTTTTCCATACCACATCAAACCAAAGATCTCTTAACTTTATTTTTATGAGGAAAAATCCTCATTTTGCAAAGTGTTTGTTTATATGGTAAAGAGAGTCTAAACTTAGTTCAGCAGAGCCAACTGCTTCGAATGTAGCATAAACAACTCCAGCTCTCTCTCTTTTTCAGTTTCCTTATTCCAGGATCAGGTCTGCTCCGTTCCTTCTCACGGCCTCTAGCATTGTGAAACGGATCCTCATGCTTTTCTCAGCCCTTTTCTCTTGGAGGCAAAATGGCTCTTCTCCCCATCTCATGACAAGCAGTATCTTTGCGACCTTTCCCCTTCATGGCCTCTTTCTTTTACTCCAACCTGCCCAACTTTAAGGTCTTTTTTTTTTTTTTTTTTCTTCAGGCAAGCATTTTCTACCCTGAGAGGATATTAAGAATAAAAGTCAGAATGATGCAATTTAAAACTCTTTTTCTCTATTAACTTGTTGAAGATAATTATGAGTAATTATGTTTTATAGAATTCTCTCTCTCTCTCTCTTTTTTTTTTTGAGGAGTCTCAAGCCCTGGGTAGAGTGTCCTGGCATCATCATTGTGCACAGCAACCTCCAACTCTTGGGCTAAAGACTTGCCTTAGTTTTTGTCTATTTTCAGTAGATACGGGGGTCTCACTGTTTTTCTCAGGCTGGTCTTGAACTTGTGAGATAAGCAATCCATCTGCCTCAGCCTCCCAGAGTGCATTTATTGTTATGACTTTTCCATGGCTTTTATCATTCTCAACCTTTTAATATTCCCATTTTGGAGATGAGGAACCTAAGTTGCTAAAAAATTAATTCCCTTTCCCAAGGTTTTGAAGCCTTTAAGTACAAGGATGTACATCCCAGCTCTAATTCCAAAGTTCATATTTTTCCAGGGGTAACTTCTCATTTAGGTCATGGTTGCATGTATTTGTAAACTAATTATTTACACATAGTATTTTATGATTAAACACTTCGCATGCATATGAGTTCCATTTTCTCCTGAAGTACACTAGTTGGTGGCTATTTTATTAAAAAAAAAAAAAATGGAATAGACAGCCATTCTGTTCATTCTAATATGACAATCATTGAATTATCTGCACTTCTCAATAACATTCTTAAAGGTACAGAGCAGAATTTTGACAAAAAAAAGGAATTCTTTGTTTTGTTTTCTGTTGAGCTCAGAAACACAAAATTAAATATCAATCTAAAATAACATTTCACTTTCTGAATCCCTTTTCTGAATTTCAAAAGGCATTACATATCAGAATACCATTTTTTATTAAGAAATACATAACATTTGAAGAATATACTGTAAATGTACAAGTACACACTTGTTTCTGACAACTATACACAAGTAATAAATATAGTTGGTTATCACCAAAAGGGAATATTGAGATTCTGATGTAACTTGAGAATTATTGAATGCAGTAATTTATGTGTGGAGTCAAATGTAAGTTCTCCCTAGAAAATTAGGAATTAAAGGTTATAACATTTGCCATTAAGATAATAATTATTCTTTAGATAAGCAATGAATACCCTGTGATACTGGGGATTCTTTAAGCAGATATGTGCCCTCTTGAAAACAAGAGGCACATCTGTTGTTTATAAAATGTAACTGTTTAAATCTGAGATTTCAAATCTCATAATATTACATGTATTCATTCTTGATTACTGGGATATTTAAATAACATTCTGTAGTATGTTTCCAACTTTCTTTTGCTGACAATAAAATTCTCTTTTGTATAACGGAATATTCATACTATGTGATTATATTTTAGCAATTTGTAATAAATATCCATTTTGTAAAGATTAAGTGAGTAGACATTTTGAAGAGTCTTTTTTTACTATCACTCAAACAGTGAATATGATTCCTTAGATTATAAAACATTTAACCCATAAACTAGTTTTTAAAAAAATATGTTTTAATTCAATAGTTTTTGTATACTCAATTAACTTTACTGTAGATTATTATAATTTAAAACAGACTGCATCTCCATAGGCCTTTTAGTCTGTGATATCTATTTTCCTGGTAAGCTACTTCCTCAAAACATATGTTTACAGTTACTATAACTCTAAAAAAACCTCAGAAAAAATTCTCTTTTAAAACCACCAACTCATTTTCATTAAAATCAAGAATAATTTGGATCAAATTTAGTTGTGAAGAGTAGATGTCTTCCCCAAGGTATTTTGATTTGATTTCTTTATCTGTCTTACATGAGGCACTTTAGAAGGATATGTTCTAAAAAAGAAATAAAAATCACTAATCAAAATAGACTATTCATTAAAGTTAAGTAGAGTCTATCAGTAAAAAAAAAAAAATACTAAATGCCCATTACCATTGTTGGAATATGTCTAACGTATACATTTATCAATCCTAAATATAACAATCTTCGTTTCTTAAATATATTTTTTCTTACTTTATCCCTCTATCAACTATTTCTTTTCAAATACATAATCTGTCTCACAGAATTTGTGAGACCTAGGGCAAGTTTGGTAAGGAATTTCTTTTGCAAAGACAGTATTTTATAAAGCAATTAATTTAAATAATTTTAAAGACAATACTTACATTTACAAAATGTGAATATGAGCAAGATATTTTTAAAATATATTACTAGTTCAAAACTCATATTGAAATTAAATAAAACAGTTTTCTATATTTTATATTTAATAATCACAAACTGATTTGATTATAAAAGATAACTCAATATGTTAACTCATTTAATTCAGCTCTAATGAGGCATGGCTTCAGATAAAGTTATGTGAAATTTTTTTTCTTTTTTTTTTTTTTTTTTGAGACAGAGTCTCACTATGTAGCCCTCATTAGAGAATCACCTGAGCCCAAGAGTTTGAGGTTGCTGTGAGCTGTGATGCCTCAACAATCTCAAATTCTTGGCTTAGGCGATTCTCTTGCCTCAGCCTCCCAAGTAGCTGGGACTACAGGCACCTGCCACAATGCCTGGATATTTTTTGGTTGTAGTTGTCATTATTGTTTGGCAGGCCCTGGCTGGGTTTGAACCCGCCAGCTCAGGTGTATGTGGCTGGTGCCCTAGCCGCTGAGCTACAGGCACTAAGTCAAATTCTGTGAATATTTAACTACTAGGATAAGTTACTTATCTGATACTCAGCTCAAGCACTCATGAATAATAATAAACATTTTCATAAGACTTTTATGATAATACATATATATAGCACCAGGCATTATGTATAATTCTTAATCAGTAACTCTGACATGCATAATTTTTAGTATATTTTAATAAAATAAAGGCTCAGATATTTTATTTTTTAGCCATTTTAATGAACACTGTCTAAAATATATTCTCAATTTGTTTCTTTTCTTTTTTTTTTTTTTTTTTTTTGCCTGTGGATGAGAAAACTTACAGAATAAAATGGTTAAAGACATTATTGACAAAGAAATTTAGTCATTTTGGGGGAATATAACAATTTAACATAATGATGATAATTATTCCTGATAATATATCAGATATATCATAATTTTAGAAATATCATGTACTACTAGAACTTATATTAATCCCATGTTTATACAAATATAGTCCAAATAACATTAAACACATTTCATATTGGACTATGGGTCCTGTTTGGTTTTAATATACTGGATAAGCTTAATCTCTCTCTTGTACTTTCAGTATCCATAATATTTTTAAAAATTGTTGAAGGTCAAAAAGACTGGATTTAAAATTTTGATTTAGAAAAGTTTGTCAAATATGAAAGGCTTAAATCACGTTCTGTCATAAAATACTTTTCATAAAACAGTATCACGGTTACTGTAAAATTAATACTCATTCATTTAGACAAACTTACACGAATTACTTCAAAGATTTTAAAATGCAGAAACCTTACTCTTAGCGAGGAGACACATTTTCCCAAACAATCAAATCATCTAAAACAGACACACTGAAGACAAGCTAATAAAGAGGCAGAAGGCATCTTTCTCTCTCAGCTCCCCCAATCCCCCAATCCCCCTCCCTCTACCCACCTCCCCCCTCCCTCCCCAACATTTCCCCCTTCCCCCTATTCTTAGGCTGTAACTGGGTTATAGCTTTCATGTGAAGGTCCTAAATTAGTTTCATAGTAGGGGTGAGTACATTGGATATT
>CAUYPK010077678.1:0-12508 GCA_963574355.1 Loris lydekkerianus | reverse complement strand
ATATTCAGGATTATGTGTTACTTCCATACCGTATGTGAATGCCCGCCGTGCTACTCAGTTATCTCGTAACATATCTCAGTATCTTTCAGGTAATTGGTCCCGGGAGATGGATGGCCTAATGCGAGAGCTGAGACAATCCATAGTTCATATCAACTCCACCCGAGTAGACATATCCCTGGCGGGAGGACTGTCGGAGTGGATCACTTACGCCATGAGTCATCTCAAAGAATGGGCAGGGATGGGAGCCCTTGCTGGAGTACTGGTGCTGGTCTCCCTGGGGTGCTTGTGGTGTCTCTGCAGGATGCGAGCTGTCCAGCAGCAACAAGCGGCTATGGTGGTCCAGGCATTTGCTGCCCTCGAGGTGGGACAATCCCCCTAAGTATGGCTCTCAGTCCTTACGAGGAACTAATGCACCTCGCCCCCAAGCAAAGATGAGTGGCCTTACCCAGTGACGGGCAACTTCCCTTCTACCTAAGGCATGGAATCCTGTGGGCGACAGGATATCCTAAGACGGGTTTAATGGAGGGATGATCCTAAGACAGGAGGGGTCGCCAGGCTTGGTGGTGCTTTAATTAAACAAAAAGGGGGAACTGTAGGGAGCTGCGATGTGCCGCGCCTCAAAGATGGCGCGGGCTGCCGCCTTCCACCTCCCGATGGTGAGCGCTCCTTGAGATAAACAAGTCCTTATTTGGCATGGCCTGAGTCCTCCATCCGCTTCCGCATAGCTACAGCCTATCCGCAGTACCCACATGGCGCCCTGGGGTTGGCCGGGGCACCAGTATATAGGGCAGGGTCCGGCGTTGCCCCAGGCAGAAGCTTGTATCAAGGTTCCTGAATAAACTGCTTGAAGAAGATCTCCTTTGGTCGTGTCGTCCTTGCTGGTCAAGGTTGGGCACGACACTGGAGTCCTGTTTATCTGAGTCAGCCAAGTCATGTCACATCAGCCATTCAGAGTCCTGCACTGACAAGGACCTGCTGGGTGCAGTTCATCATCAAAGACTCTTTGACAACACAGGATGCCCACGTGACAGCATTGCACAGTGGACAAGAGCACAGATTCTGGAGCCAGACTGTAGACTTAAGTCCTAGACAGCCACTTTCTAGTTGTATGATTTGGGGCAAATCATGTAACCTCTCTACACCTCAGAATCTTCATTTGTAAAGTGGAGATAATAAGAGTACCTATCTCAAATGTACTATGACAAGTTAATTCTTACAGAAGCTGATGTAGACTGATTGTGCCTCCCCAAATTCATATGTTGAAGCCATAATGCCCAATGTGATGGTATTTGGAGGAGGGGGCTTTAGGATGTAATTAGGTGAGGAAGGTGGACCCTCACAGATGGCACCTATGCTTTTATAAGAATAGAGATGAGAGATGATCTCTGTCTCTAGCATGAGGATAAAGCAATGGCCACCTGCAATCCAGGAGAAGAGCCCCCCGCCAGGCACCAAATTCGCTGGCACCATGATCTTGGACTTCCCGGACTCCAGAACTGCGTGGAATAGATGTCTATTGTTTAAACCGCCCCATTAAAGGCATTCTGTTTTAGTAGCCTGACCTGATTAAGAAGGAAGCCTTGAAAACTTACTGGCACATGGTAATATGCTACATAGATATTTGTTGTAAAATATAGTAAAAACAAAACATTTTCTTGATTAAAAAAAATGAAAACTAGGGATATTAAAAAAGGTTTCATTCTTAGATGGTATCTATCAGTAGCCCAAGTTTTAATGCAAATAGAAAGCCCAGAGTCTTTAAAAGTATATTCCACAGAATATCTCCTAAGATATGCTGCAAAGAAAGTCCACCATCAGGTCAGTTTGAAAATGCAGGGCGCCTGGGCAGTTATGAAAAGCACCACTCCGATCTGTTGTGGAGCATAAATCCACCATCCTATTTGCACTGAGCCAACACTTCCTGTGAGTGCCTCACACCCAGTCAGTGAGCACAGCAAAAGAACCAATGTAAAACATGGGATCGTTCTAATGGACAACGTTGACTTGAATCTCCACGTTGACCTGAGCAAAACTTTTGTAGACCTGCACTTCAACCTGAGACTCTATGTCCCCTCAGGTTTCCCCCCTAAGTCCCCTCCTTTACAGAGTTCAGTTTGCACTGGGGTCAGAAGAGTCTCCCCATCTTCTCCTGTTCCCTTCCCTTTTTCCTTCATAGGCTTTTATCACTCCCCACAAAATTCTCCTACATGTCTAACACCATCTTGACATGTACCTCTTCGAGGACTTGAACTATCACATGTGGAACCAGGAGTGACCTGAGAAAACAGATGGAAAGATTGAGTTTAGGTACCGGCTTTCTCACTCCAGGAAGGGCCATGCAGAGTCCCTGAAAGAAAGGAAGAGCCCAATGGGTAAAAATTTTATTAAAGGAGACCTAGGAAAAATGTTTAGGGAAATATTCCCAGTGAAGCCACACAGATATTTAATAGAGGTGATGGGAACCCTATCTAGAAGAACCAGGTGTTACAGCAGATTGAGACTCTGCAGAAGGCTAATGAGAACCTGGAAGCCATGACAAGCAGTTTAAGACTGAGGGATGAGAGCCCGAGAGCCTTGTTGGCAGCTTTCCAGGAAACTAGTGGTCCCTGTCGTGGAAGGCACAGGCAGACAAGTGGCAGACTGCAGACCTAGCTGCTGGAGCCGCAGAGCTGCAGAAATGTTTCAGGCTCAGCCAAGGCAATTCAATTCTTCAGTGAGGTCAAGCCTCCAATGGGAAAACCAGGGACCCCAAAACATTGATGAAGACATCTGGATGGATGCCCCTGAGGATGTGGGCTCTATAGACCCCCATGAAACTGCAAAATCTGCTGAGGTGGCCCACTCTTCTTTAGAGAGAGCTAGCACTTTTCTCATGCTTAAAAATGCAGCCAAGACCTTCCCCTACCTTCCCTACAATCCTGCACCCTTCAGGGGCAGCCCCAGACCTCCTCTGCTGGCATTCAGGCAGGCAACAAGCTGAGTCCCAGAATAACTCAGCTAAGGTCCTACTATGTCTGGTAAATGAGGAAAGAGGCCACATACTAAAAGAGAAGCAAGAATTAGCTAGCATATACTGCTAGGGATTATCCAGGGGTGAAATTTTTAGGTGGCTTAATTGAGAGGGTCACAATTTAAGACTGGAAAGCAATAATTCATTGACCTGCACATGTGGGATAATACCCTGGAAGGATGGCAGGGGACAGGGGGAGCTCACTTTAGGGTAGCCCTTAGAAGCCTGGAGGAAGCAGTGGCCAAGTTTGAACAGAATGGATGTATCTGAGTTGCAAATGGCAGAGGAAGGAAGAAAGAAAGAGGCTGAGCAAAGTGAGCATGCTGTAAAGGATAGATTATGTGCGGTCAGATAACACACCAGGGAACTGGGTTGTATGGGAAGCCCAATGGACACAGCAACCACTATCCAAAATATACTATTAATAGTAAGAGGGAAACTAGCATCACAAAATTGCTCAATGGTGACTCTCTTCTGCTGACTGGGTCTAGAACAGAAGTCTCAGAGATGGGTTTGTTAATATCGATGAGGATGACAGAGGCCACAAGAGAGGCTTTACCTCCAGGAGCCAGCAGGTGGAAACTGCCATAACAACCAAGGTGATGGGAGGATCAGCCAAGAAGTTTAATTTAGAGGGAGTTGTAGAAGCAGTTATTAGACGTGTTCCTAGGACAAAATAGAATGAATGTTAACAAGGCTGCTTCTTAATATCTACAACCAGAAAGGTAAATGGCAGATCAGGACACTGAGGAAACTGCCTCAACAAAGAGTCACCATCCCTTACTCAGTTCACAGACTTGAGCCAAATTTCATGATCAACTGCCCGGGTCCCTAAGAGGAAGGACGCTGCATTTCTCTGGTCTTTCCCCAAAGAATCATCTACCATACATTTATATAACTGTACACGGGGGGCAGGGAATTCCCATGTATCTCAAACACGATTAGGTCTGAATTGGCATTTATACCCAGAAACCCTGAACACCATTATAGCCTCTCTGTTTAACAAGGGGCTTATGATAGGCAGGTAATAAATGAAGTCTCAGCCCAAGTCCAGTTTAGCATGGGCCAAGGTTCATAGCATCACTCACTGGTGATTTCTCCAGTCCCTGAGTGTGTAATTGGAATTGATATACTTGGTAGTTGGAGTCACCACTACATTTGATCATTTTTCTTGGGAAAAAACAAGTAGAAACCAGCAAAACTGCCTGCCACCTCTGGCCAAAAAAGAAAATAAAAATACATATTATATTCTGGACTTGGAAGATGCTTAGAGATTATTGCTACTATTAAATTCCTAAAGGGAAGCAGGGCTGGTGTTGCCATCACATCTCTATTTAACAACTTAACCTAACTCACAGAAATGGAACCTGGAGAATGACCAGTGTCTCTCAAAGGCTCAAGGTAGGAGCAGCCTCCATCTCAGCTGCCTTGCTGGATGTGGCATTACTAAAGCAGACTAGTGAGACTATTTCTGAAATAGCTTTACTGAAGCATAATTGGATAGATAAAGAGCTGTACATGTTTACAGTGTGCAGTATGATGAGTTCAGACATGTGCAAACATCTGTGATCCCATCACGCAGACAAGCTAACAGGCACCAGCAACACCTCCTGAAGTTTCCGTGTATCCCTTTGTTCTGTTTTCTTTCTTTCTTTTTTGTGGGAGGGGTGGTTGGTAAGAACGTTTAACATGAAATCTATTCTCTTAACAGCTCTGAAGTGCATAATGCCATCTTGCTAACTACCGGCACAATGTTGTCCAGCAGATCTCTGGAATGTACCCATCAAGTCTAACTGAAACTACATACCCATTGAACAAATCTCCACTGTCATATTCTCTGCATCTACAAGTTTGCTATTGCAGATATTTCCTTAAAAGTGTTTTGGCAAATGTGCTCCTTTTTATTACAAATAGATAGAGGATCACAAACAGTTGCCACTCCCAGAGGATGAGCACGACTGTTCCTTTATGGTTGTGCCTCAGAGCTATGCCACTTCTCTCACCCTGTGTTATAAGGAAGTCTGGAGATCTAGGCTGTAGGCATCCCACAGAACATGGCTTTGATCTGTTTCACCAGTGATTTGATTCAGATGAGTAAACAGAATAAGCAAGAGGTGGATTTCATGCTGGATGCCTTGTAAGCCACACGAGGCAGGATGATTCTGGGGCTTTCCACTTCACAGCTGTTTTCAGGGATCTAATCTCGCTGGCATCTGCTTCTCCGAAGAACACAACTGAACTAGTAAATACCATAATCCCTTTTGAAACATCACATTTCTCTTTGGCATTTTAAAGACTCTGAGAAGTATGTGTGGTAAAAGAAGATTGTTTAAATTCTTTTAATCCCTAGTTTCCAAGATATATTTTACCTCAGACTCTCTTCCCAGTGAGCCCAATGAAACACCCTGTTAGCATGGCTCTCTCGGTTGCTTATTGTATGTTGGTGAAAACCGACTTTGTCTCTCCAGTTTGACTCCCCGAGCCTCTCTTATTTTTCCATCATTCTCCTCTCTAAGGTTTATGCCCTCTACGAAGTATTTCCTGACTGTGCTCTCCAGGTGGACATTTTCTCCCGAGCCCCAATGGCCACAGCAGCCTGCCTAGTCATTTACATCTTCCATGGTTAGACAAATTCTTATGGGTGTGGATGCCATCTCCCCTAGTTTAATCTTCTCAAGGGTACAGACCGTTTGTTTTACTACTTGTGTGTTCTGGCATATCTTTCACAGGGTAAAGTGCCCAACACAGGGCTTTTTTCAATGTAATAGATTCTTATCAAATAATTGATTGTTTGATAAATTATAGCAAAATAATATTTCTGCCTTCACAATTATTATATATAAACAGGACCACCAGTTCTCAAGCATTCATATCCATCGTATTCATCTGGAGGGCTTTCCCCACCCCAATACACTCCCACCCCCTGCAGTTTTTGGCCAGGGCTGGGTTTGAACCCTCCACCTCCAGTATATGGTGTTGGCACCATTCTCCTTGAGCCACAGGCACCAACCCATCTAGAGGGCTTCTTAAAAACATAGATGGTTAGCTCCAAATCTCAAAGATTCTGAATCAGTAGGTTTAGCTAACAAGTTGCCAGATAACATAACCGTTTAAGGGAATCACACTTCGGGAGCCACTTAACTGGATACATAAAAACAGTCTCCTTGGCCATCCTTGTGTTAATGACACAATTCCTCAAAGAATCCCTATATTACACAATTTCCAGGTGACATTTAAGACTGGAAACTTGTAGTTGCCCATCACTGAAAAATCACGCTTCTCATGAGACTGCTCATCTCTTCTCTAGCTTATTCCTTCATCATAGCGATATAACTGATTATCCAAACTGGAATTCCTTTGTCCAGGACATGCTAAACTGGACAAAATGTCAAGCCCATGGGAAGAAACCTGCATTTCCCAGACAAATCAGGATATTGGTCCCTATTTGCAGCTGTTCCGCTCTTAGTTCCTCTTGCCCTTGAATCTATTCCTTTCTTGCAGTCACTAGCACTGCCATTCTATGACTTTCCTACTCTGAAAAACAAATGGAGAAGTCTGCCCACCTCCCTTTCTATCTGTGCCTATGAATTCATTTCCTCTATCTCCTTTCTTAACTTCTTAGGGGATAAACTAAATGACAAAGCATAGAAATCAGGCAAGAATCAAAACATCAGCCTTACAGCTAGTGAATTTGTATTAGAGAATTTAGTTTAACTTGGGGCAAATATAGGCTTTCCTACTTCTTCTGGAATGAGCACCTCCCTACACAGTGTCAAGGCCTGCCCCTGTGAAGTTAGCATTGGAAGGAAGGAGAATGGACTTGGCCTACACAAGAGTTCAGCGCAAGAAAGGCAAAAAACAGCTCAATCAGGTATACTTGGTAATTCTCTCAATCTCACCTTTCTGTAGCATCTCTCCTGGACAACAGGTCTGAGGAGGTTGAGGGATACATGAAAAGGCTCTTCCTATTGTTTGTGAAGTTCTCTTTTTAATAGACCAAGGCAAAAGTAGAAAAGAGAAGTAATAGAAATGGCTGCATTTACAGTTTTCTCTTTTTATACCCAGTTCTGCTTGTATTAATAATGCATTGCATTCACATTCAAGTCATTTAGAAAACATGGATTGCTAACATGTACAATGTGTTACTGGTTTGGAAGTAGAGGGCATATGAACATTTATAGTAATGGTTAATGATTATTGACCAAGTACAATCTTCCAGACATTCTTTTATGTGCTTTACATACAGGAACTCATTTAATTCCACACAACAATGGAGTAACAACCAACCAAAGTCACAAAGAGATTAGATAACATCCCCCAAACAGAGCTTCTAAGTGAGAGTCAGAACTTGAACCAAGACCACCAGGTTCAAGATCTTTATTCTTATTTCCTGTGTTATGTTGGTTTATGCTAATATGCCTGCCCTCAAACAATTTACAACTTATTAGGATGGTGGAGCCAGAAACCAAGAGTGACATATGGGGAAATATCTATTTAATGCCATGTAGGTTCAGTGTGTGTGCAGTTTCCTGCAGAGGAAAACATTTGGCTCAGTGGTCCTTCAATTCAGAATTGATTCTGAACAGAATTGATTCTGCAGCTGTGTGCCAGATGGAGACCCATGGATGTTGGTCAACGTCCAACAAGAGGGAGTTAAGCAGTGAGATAGCTGAAGGGTAAAATGGTTGTAGCAAAAGAGAGAGGCTCTTATTTTTAAAGACTAAAAGTGGAAAGTTTCAAAACATGCTTCTGATATTGGTTCAATTAGAGACTTGGACAACAAAGCTGAGAAAGTTAAGGCAGTAAGAGATTAAAGTCTTAGTTGGATTCTAAATCATTGATGTGATGGCTCAAGATAAATTAAAGAGGAAACTGGAATGCAGATTCTGGAGTCATAAAGAGAGGTTGCCATGTGTTAGGAACACTGAGAAATAACAACAAAGATGTCCTTAGTGGATAATGGAGACTCCAGAAATGAAACAGGTAGTTCAGTGGAAAGAGCATGAAAGTGGAAAGAGAAAATAAAATAGGCAAATGTATAAAAGGAGAAGCCCAAATTGCCAACATTAAAATGAAAATATTGTGAAACTATTAATAAGGAGAGATATGAAAATTAAAGCATTGAGAAACCACAGCATGCCCATTAGAATGACCAAAAAAATAAAAAAGGGGGCTAAAAGCATAGAAGTTATAAAGATGTTGAACTCCTATGTGCTGCTGGTGGGAAGGTGAACTGACTTAGCTACTCAAAAAGTAATCTGTCGGTATTTCCTGAAAATCGAGAATGCGAATGACCTTCACATGGGAACCAGTAATTACAGTCTTAGGTAACCATCCCAGAGAAATACTTGCTTAGGTCTAAAAGGGGACAAAATGTTCATTATAGTGGGGACTTAGAAACTACTCGGATCTTCATCATTCAAGAAATGGAGTTTAAAATATGTTAGATGCATAAGGGCAACAACCTAGGCATACAACCTAGAATAAATTTTACAAACTTGATGGTAAAAGAAAAAAAAAAAAAAAACAGAAATATATATATATATATATAGATTAACAACAACCACATATTTTAAAACTTCACATACATACAAAGTATACACCTCAGGCGCTCACCTCCACTCAGCCAAAATGGAGCTTTGATGTTTTTCGTGCATCATCAGTCTCCACTAGGAGTTAGGACATCTCCCCACTTGGTGACTTCCGGACAGCCCTGACACCTTTGATCACTCCCTCCTGCTGCACTTTCTTCACATGGCCCCAGGACCCCACCCTCTCCTGGGTGTCTCTCTCTCTCACTAGCTGTGATGTCTCAGTCTGTTTACTTGCTTCTGGCTATTTTCTTCCAGTTCTGGACATCACAGCTCCATAATTCATTCCTCAGACATCATCCCTTCTCTAAGTTCCCTCACATCTCTGGTGATCTCATCCAAACTCATGACTTTAAATGGCATAGACGGGTGTATCCTAATGACTCCCAAATTTTCACCTGTAGCCCAGAACCTGCCTCTGAATTTAGACATGTGGGCCCGACTACCTACTTAACATCTCTACATCCTTGTTAGTAGACGTCTAAAACTTAATATACCTAAAATCAAACTCTGTTCAACCCACAAATCTACCCTTCCTATAGATTTCTCTATCTCAGAATATGGCAAATCTACTCTTCTAATTGTTCGATCCAACAAATACCTCCTACTTTACATACAGCCTGTTAACAAAATCTGTTGTTTCCATCCAAGACTATGTCCATCATCTGGTCACTTTTCCCCAATACTGTTCTCTCCACACTGGTCTTGTTCCTCATTACCTCACATAGACCATGGCAAAGGCCTCTACTTCAAACCGTGCCCACCTAGAGTCCATATTATGCCCAGGGGCCAGGACAGTCTGCTTAAAATATCAGCAAAATCATATGTATAACCGAAAAGTTTCACAAAAATGATTGATTTGGGGACAGTATTTTTTTATATACACAATTCACTGTAATATTTTCTATTGTTACCTGTTTAATGCAGATCATTAAGATAATTTCATAACCAATTATTGGCTTACAATACAGTTTGAAATTACTAGTCTAGGAATAAGTAAGGATAGTGAAAGTTTTAAGACTCGACATGTAAACTGGATGATAAGAATGAAGGGAACAGAAGGATGAGAGCTACAATTAATGGTGATCATTATTTTAATGACTGACTTACATATATTGGGTATTTTGTATGCCTATAGTAAATACTTTAAAACATTGCCCCTTTTAATCCTTAGGCAAATATACACATGGGAACCTGAGGATTTGCCTAGGGCCAAATACCTAATAAATTGCAGAGCCAGAATTCTAACCCAGCACTGTAAATTTTAATGCCTAGCCTCTGTAAACAAAATAATATTTTTCTTCCACATATGTCCTGTGATTGCTCTGTGAATTGGTTATGCTAATTTAAAAACCCAGATAATGGCCCCATTTTTCCTATTTAAATTTACTGTCATGTAATCATTACGGCTTATACTTGCTTCAAAATGTTACTATACACATTTGCATTAAAAGGAGGATGGTAAAATGGATTTTCCCCTTGCAGTAAGGTGTATGCTAGCATTAATAGATTGAGAGCACAATATATCTTGCTTCTGCTAGACGTTGTGCAATCATAAAGTGTGAAAAGGCTGGTAAGCATTCCGAATGATTAGTTACTCGGTCTGATTTTAGTATAATCAAAAGATTGCAATAGATCAATATGTTTATTCCAATTTTTCCAAATTCCTTTGTGATAAATAGTCCTTTCCCCAACTTCTTTATGTACTGTGTGTTCCCTTTTAAGCACAAAGAGAAACCATTTTATATTCAACACAAAAGCTTGTCAACATTAATCTATCACGGACCAAAGACTGACTGACAAGGAAGAACAAAAGTTGGAAGATTGTTTTTAGGGTCAGCATGAGAGGAGGGAAGGGAAATGGATCAAATCAAAGAGGCACAGAGGAAAGAAGGAAAGACCTGGAAAAGAAGAGAAATGAGCAAAAGTGAATGAGGCACAACTAAACCAAAAGATGAATTAAAGACACAAGAGAGAGACAGGAGAGAGGATTCAACATTTTCTCCCTAATTTAGGTAAAATCATCAAGATCTGCCCCATGTGGAGGAGCCTAAAGGGACAGTGATGTGACCCTGAAACTCAGGGGACTGTTAGATGCACATTAAATCCACTTGGAATACTCTAGAAAGGTAGTTGAGAGAGAAAGGCTCTGGATTAAGATGGAAATAAAAGTAATAACAGGATTAAATAGAGAGGAATCAACATTAAGAAAATCATCGTGTACAGCACAGGCTTCACCATCTGTGCCAGACACTGTGCTGAATGTGTGTGGGGGAAACACAAGTATGAACTTGTCCCTGCCCTCCAGGAACCCACAACCCTGTCACAATCACCCCTCACGGGCCATCATAGCACGTTGTGATGATATTGTGACATGAATGTGCAAGATGGAAGGAGATGCTGGAGTGGACAGGGACAAAGTGGTAGGTAACTGAACCCAGACCATGGAAGAGGCTGGGGAGAGACTGAGTCAGTGAAGCTTCCAGGCCTTTCCACACTGCAGAGCCGACGCCTGCGGAGTGACAGAGGTGAGAGAGAGCATGGCAGGTGCACAGAGGGGAGCCAGGTGTGTAATGATGACGGAGAAGAGGTCTGCAGTCAGGTCTTAGGGCACTGTGAATACAATACTAAGGAGTTTGAACTCCACCCAGGGACTAAATGAAGTCTTAAGTACTCAGGTCAGGTGGATGACATGTTTTGATGTAGCAATATGAAGAACAAATGGTGATAGAGACAAATTAGGGGGATAAAACTGCAATGCTGAAGTCAAGAAAGCTGGTTAAGAGGCTGAGGCAATGATCCAAATACGAACTCTTGCAGGCCTGGGCTAAGGGAGTCACTCTAGGGATAGGGAGAGGAGACTAAAGCCCTCTTCAATAGCCAAAACCTCCCAAGAGGTAAAAACAGTAAAATGTGGTGGCCAAATATGAGATAGACCTGAGCGTGCGTGCGTGTGTGTGTGTGTGTGTGTGCGCAGCCTCCAAGTGTGTGGCCCAGGGGATGGGGCTGTAGTTCAGGGCATGTTCCAAAGACCCCAAGATAGTGAAGTCAGAAGAGGAGCAAGTGAGGGAGCAGAGGAGGGAGGTGGTGAGTTCAGCCTCTGGTGTGAGAAGTGTGCCTTGTTCGTGGGACATCCCGGTGAATGTGCTCAGGGAGTGGCCAGGTGTGTGGATTCAGAGTCAGGAGAGGTTAGGGATGGATGGTGGGCAAAGCTGCAAGAGTGAAGGAGACACCCGCAGAGAGAATGGGGGATCAGAAATGAAGCACTGTAAGAAAGGAAGGAACCCTGTCAAAAAGAAGCATTTAAAGAAGGAGCAAAATGAAAGGGAGGGACAAAAGAAACAAAAAAGGAATTGCCGGAGCAAGATGGAACAGGAAACAGGGAACAGCAAGAGGAGAGAATAGAATCGCAGGAGAGGAGCGGGACAAAGAGGCTGTTTCACAGTGACAAATTCACTAGTGATCATTCCGAATTAAACAAGTATAGAGAAGTGTTCTCTGGATCATTATTATTATCAGGGCAGTTTCAGGCATTAAGGGACAAACTCTGACTGCAGTGGACCAAAGTGTGAAGTGATGGCAACAATAGAAAAGCTAAAATGTGCAAAAATGGGGATTTGAAGACAAAGGGAAGTTTTTGGTTTTGTTTCTTTTGTTGTTACTGTTCTTTTGCTTAGTTTTAAGATTTACATCTGAATCCCTAGTGTTTTCCAGATATATGATCATCTGCGAAGAGTCAAAGTTTGATCTCTTCTGACCCTATGTTGATACCTTTGATCGCCTTTTCTTCCCTAATTGCAATGGCTAAAACTTCCATTACAATGTTAAAGAGCAATGGAGACAATGGGCAACCTTGCCTGGTTCCTGATCTAAGTGGAAATGATTTCAATTTAACTCCATTCAATAC
>CAUYPK010077675.1:0-14579 GCA_963574355.1 Loris lydekkerianus | reverse complement strand
ATGACACAATAGGGAGTGGGGGAAGGGGAGAGCAAACAGAAGATGGGGGGGTTAGGGAAAGGAAAAGAAAAAAAGAAAGAAAAGAAAATAGTGACTAATTCTCACATAAGTTGGTTTTAATTTTGACCAAAGTACATTATTTAAACAATAATTTTTGATTCAACTTTTAATATGTTGTTTAGGATATTGCATCCTCATTTATAAGTGAAATATGTTTGTAATTTCCCTTTATAATAATATATTTTTCCAATTTTAATATCAGGTATATCCAGATGAAGTAGAAAATAATAATAATAAATAAATAGTCCTAAAGCAAATTAATATAGTGATATATCTGTAACATACCAAAAATAATGCTCACTTACTGAAGAATTAATTATAAAATTTTAATTAAAAAAAAAAATCAAAGTCTTCCTGACTCCAATGTTTAGCCAGGGTAGAGAACTTATAAAAAAGGTAATATATTCATATGATGGAATGTTATTCATCAGTTAAAAAAAAAGTATTGATGCATGTTGCAACATGGCTGAAACTTAAAAACATTAAGATAGAGAAGCCAGTTACAAAACACCGCAAATTTTATGATTCCATGTCTATGAAATAGCCAGAAAAGAACAATATACGACAGGAAGTCTTGGGGGCAGAGTTTAAGTGTTAAGTGGTGAGTCACTTACTAATGAGTATGGAGTTTCTTTTTGCAGTGATAAAAAGGTACTAAAATTGATTCGAATATGATTGCACACCTCTGTGAATATGCAAAAGCTCTATGTAAAAGCTATTGAATAGTATCCTCTAAGTGCATAAATTATATGGGAGGTGAATATTTTATATCTCAATAAAAACCACAGCTTTGAAATAACCTATCAAAAATAGCACAGGTTAGAAGTGATGTAGCTAAATCAAACTTGTAATGGTATTATTGAATCATTTTGTAAATGTGTTCTGTAAAAACTGGATCTGTTTTGTTCAAAATCAGTTGGAAATCTTTAATACAAGTATCCAGTGAATAGGATGCTAAGAAACTTCAGATGTTGAATGACTGGTGAACTACAATTATTGAAAATAGACCTTGCAAGCAAAAAGACATTGAAAATTATCCCAACAAAAGCAAGGGACGAACTGAACAAATCAAAGCATGAGAGCTCAGATGGTGTACAGAATTTAATTTTCAACTTCTATAAGTGTAATTTGCAATATCTTGGATTGTGAGAAGAATTTTTGATGAACTTTCTATTTTAATTGGATAAATTTATGTTCTGACTGGAACAGAACGAAACAGAGAAGGCCTAGGATTTTCCAGAATATAAATGTAAAATATCCGGGAGAATCATAAATAGAATCAACTGATTTAAGGAGACTTTTCCATGTAAATTTGTTTTCAAAGAAAGGTAATATGAATAGTGGCTAAAACAGTACCTACAAAATATTTAGTTAAAATGTTTCCACATTTACTATCTTTGAAGAAGACAGGAACACCCTCCATTTAGCAGATTTTTCTCTCGGTCTACCAGGTAGCTCAGAACCCAAAAAGAGTATTTTCTTAAAAAAACTTGTGTATGAACAGAAAATTCAATCGTCAACAAAATAAAATTATTAATCATAAATTTAAAATGAGAAGACGATTTCAATTCATTTTATCATATATTGTTAATGATCATATAGGGGAAAAAACCATTTATTTCTGACATAGCCAGGGATAGGCTGGTACAAACACATACACAAGCAAGAGAGGATTTGAGGACTATTACCAAGATGAATTATTCTGCCCTTGTTATCTTTTGATGCTAAGAGCCGAATTTAAAAATCTGCTTTACTATACACAACATAAACATTATGTAACTATTATTTTATCTTTTCAGAACAAATGCTATGTTTAAAAATAATTTTAGATAAAACTTTCTATAAGTTCACCAGTATAATAAAAACAAGTTCTATGTGATAAATGAATATTTATAAAAGTTATATAATTTAATTTTTAGGTGCCTTCTTTCACTTTCAAAATTATCTTACTCTGGAAAATAAATTACATACTCACATTAATTATTAATTGAGAAGAACGAGTACAATGTAGGTTTGGATGATAGAGATTCTCAAGGTCCAGTGTACGCAATGAAAGCTCTGGCGTGAGAAGAGCTCCTATGTGGTAAGGGCGAGGCTCCTGAAAGGCACAGTCATTCAGGCCGTGGAAAAGCTTCAATAAATATTTTGATAATCAATTTCTAGAAATGGTTCTCGGTAATGAGAATACATATGGTAAAACTGATTTTTAAGCCCAATCTTACAAAAAAGTCAACTCTAAGTTGATTAAAACCAACTGTATAAGGGAAAATTATAAAACCAAAAACATATAAACATAATGTCTTTATTTCAAGATAGGAAGTAATTGCTAAGCAAGACAAAAAACACCACCCCTAATTTATGCTATTTAGGCAGCAATGAATTATTATTATAATACCTAAAACCAAATTAAATCTGGGAATAAGATAAAGACAGCATAAAAATGAGAAAGACATAAAAAACAATGAAACTGTGCAAAAAGTAAAAATGTATTTTAGAAAAGAGGATATTCACATGGCTAATAACTTTAATAAAAGTTAATAAAATTCTAACTGCATTAGAATTCAGAGAAATGCCAAGGAAAATTGCATTTGTAACAATGACATATAAACAGATTAATAAAAATAATTTTAAATCTGACACCACAGAGTAAAGATGTAACACAATAGACACATTTCTGGTAGGAATTTATCTTTTTAAAAATGCTTTGAATAGCAATTGGCCTTGTCTTCTAAATTTGAAAACATAATATATCTTATAACTTAGCAATTCATTTCTAGGTATATGTTCTAGAGAAACATGTGCTATTCATATAGGTTATATTTCTGTGATCACATTTTTTTTGCACTAGCCTCACAATAAAAACAAAAGAATTGGTTCATCAATATTATAGTAGATAATGTGTGGTCTGTACATAGATAGAATTTCATATATCAGTGACAATAAACCACAAGTTCGATCAATATTTTGCATTAATCTCACAAGTATTATATTGAGCTAAAGAAGTCAGTCTAAATATAATGTGAGCTGTTTCATTCTATGTATATAAATTTCAAGAGAAGGCAAACCCACATTATATTGTTTAGGGATGCATGTAGGTGGTAAAACTATAAAGGAACATAAAAATCTAGATAACGGTTGTCTCCAGTGTGACAGAAGGGAGGGGACCACACCCCTCTCAGAGTCCAACATAAACTTTCTTGGGTTGTCTTGAGGTGAAAAGGGAGCCCAGTCTTTCACAATCAGTATCACACCCAATTAATGGGAGTTATTGTGTAGTGGATTAGCCTGAACCCCAAAGGAGCCACTTTGGCTCAATCTATAATCTTTAGAATTTCTGGGAAGAGAGCTCAATATGCTAGTAGCCGTGTTGTCATTGGAAGAAGAAAGCATGTCTGAGGACAGAACCAACGTGAGAGTACAGGAAAGGAATGAAGACAGTGGAACTGCGTCCTCAGGAGAGATTGTCAAGCTTTGAATCCATATGGACAAAACAAAACCCATCCCTGGATGTGACTGTTGATCTAAGTTGATTTTTTTTCTTAGCACAGTTTCCATTGTTTCTTAAGGGTAAAAGATCCAAATTCCACAAGTTATCAAAATATCACAGCCCACAATGTCATTTTCTAGCATATTCATCTCCAGTCTAGTACATCTCACACTTGTAATTGGCACACAATTGCTTAACCAAATAAAACACAAGTAGTTTATTCTTCAAATGCAGGGAAGTGGAGTGGGCCTTTAACCCAAATGTTCTTCCTTTAAGCCTCACATACTCCTCCAACAGTTGTTCCTTATAGTTATTGTGACTGCCCATGCTGGTGTCATCATGCACTACTATTACCTTCTGTTATTTTATTGACTTGAAGCATGATTAACACAAGTCTCATATGTAAAGTTTGTAATAACACACTTTGGTTGAAGTTCTATCTTCACAGGTCACTGTGTTTGTGATTCATGGCAAGTTCATCCACCCAAGTTAATTAACTCAAGGTAATTGAAACATAATGTCTTCACCAAAGAACTGATGTTAATCATAGTATTTGCTCATGAAGTTATTGTAAAGGCTACATGAAATACTTGCAGAAGCTTCTACTGAACTACTTAGAAGTGCCTATTGTGAAGCCAGTCAGCATGGAGTCAGCCTCTCGCTGAGTAACCACCAGCTGTGAGACATTGAGAAGGTTGGTGCGTCAGTGTTCTTACCTGTGAATCGGAAGATCACAGCAGCAAAGTCACTGTATTCCTCTGAGATTTGGGTAATAAAAGTGTTCACTCAGAACAGAGTTTGCCAGTTAATAATTGTGGAATAATTGCTTACTTTTATTATTAGAAAATAATTTCAAAAGAGCCCGACACATAATAAATGCTAACAATTAATACTAAACTCTACTATTAGCATGAAGAATAAAAGATTAAAAGATTGCTATAACAACTAATTCTAAAGTCATTAAAAATAACATGACAATTTACAAATACTATTATGACAATAAATATGACAACTTAGAAAAAATTGACAATTTTTTTAGAAAACACAACTTACTCAAAACTAACACGAAAAGAAATAAAAAGTCTGAATAGTCTTATATTTATTAAAGACATGTAACTCATAATCAGAAAAATTTCCCCAAAGGAAATTCTTGTCCCAAATTGATTCACTGTTTAATTCTATCAAACATTTAAGGAAAGAATAATATACCAATATTACAAAACACTTTCAAAATATAGAGAAAGAATACTACATTCTCATGTTTTTAGGCCTGAATACCTATTACCAAATCCAGCAATAATAATACATGTAAAGACAAAACAAAACTACAGGTTAAGCACATAACAAAGTAGTAAAAAAAAAAAATTAAATAAAGCAATTTATTAAAAGTATGATCTATACTACCAAATAAATGTGTCCCTCAAATTTAGGGTTCATTTAATAACTGAAAATCAATAAATTTAATGCAATATACTAACACAATGAAGGATTAAAAACATACAAATATATTAATTTAAAAAAGCATTTGACAAAATTCAACAATGCTCATGTATAATAAAGACTTTCAGAAAATTAGTTCCTTAACCTGATTAAGGGTATGCAACAAACTGAACTATGGCACCTACAAAGATATTTCCCATTTTTAATCCCTAAAATGTGAATGACACCATATGTAAAAAATGGGTTTTTGCAGGCATAATTATGTTAATGTGGTGTCATCCTGGATTAGCTGTGGAGGCCCAAAAATATGACAAGAAGTGTCACTGTCAAATACATCCAAAAGAGAAACACAGACAGAAGAGGATCAGGTACTATCATCACAGAGATGGAGATTAGCAGGATGTAGCCGCGAGCCAGGAAATGGCTGGACCTTAAAACCAGGGAGAGGCAGCCAACAGCATATACTCTGGAGGGAGCAGGACCCTATAGAAACTTTGCAACTGCAAGGTCATAAATTAATTCTGTTGTTTAAGCTACTTAGTTTGTGATAATTATTTTAATGTGGCCATAGAAAGCTAATTTATGAAAACACTACAGTTCACGTCATACTTAATGAGGAACTATTAAACAATTATGTTATCTGAAATCATCAGCCTTATCAACATTTTAGCTGGAGGTTGTAGCCAGTGAAATAACGTAAGAAAATAAAAGACTAGCAAAGGGAAGAACTAAAAATATTTTATTTGCATATAAAAGGACTACCTATGTTAAGAAAAGAAACCTCATAATACATAAAAAATTCTAGGGCTAAAAAGAAAATTTATCAAGCTTGCAGGATATAAGGTTAATAGAAAATAATCAATTACATTTACACATAGTAGTAGCAAAGAATTGTCAGATAAAATTCAAAAACTCCATTTATACTTCAAAAAAAAAAACATATGCGGGAATAAATTTAACAAAAGGCACACAAGTTTTGTACCCTGAAAAACACTATGAAACATTATCAAGAGAAATTAAATAAGAGCTAAATAAATGGAGATAGGTAATATGTCCATAGGTTAGAAGATGCAAGATTGGTCATATGTCAAAGTCTTTCCCTGTGTCCACAGATTCAATTTACTCCCAAGCAAAATCTTCATAGGTTTTAAAAGGATAACTCTGAAAAGAAAATGAAAATGATCTAAAACAGCTAAGAATAGATTACAAATGAAAAAGCTGAGGTATTTTAAGACTGCCTAAAAGCAATAAAAATCCAAGATGACATGGTATTAGGGAAAAGATAAAGTGGTGGGATAAACAGAACAGAGATGTTAAAGTGTAAAAGAAAATACCTTCAGCAAATTTCACTGAAACAATAAAATAAAGCATAGACAAACAGGTTGTATCATTTTCATATAGCAAAATACTTGGCAATAAGATAAAATGAGATATGCATAAACATAGATAAGTCTGGGTGGACAGAAATGAAACAGTGGTTTATATGATGGGTAAAGATTCATGACAAGGTAGAAAGTGGAACTAACTACCCAGGATGATGGAAATGATGTATTATGGGACAAAACTCATCAAATTTTACACTTTTTAAAAGTCCGCATAAAAGTAGTAAAATGTTAAATAAGATTTAAATACTCAAGGGCGGTAGAAGGGAAATGAACCCATAAAATAACTGGCCACAGAAGTTCGAGTTCCTTGAAATAATGTCATGGGGTGTTGTAGAAAATACCTTACCTTGAATATATTCCAAAATATTTTGAAAAAGAAAATTCCAGAATATTGCTAATTTAAAGTTTATAGCTGAGAGAGTTATGTCAAAAAGTAACAGCCAAGAGAGTGACGGGTTGAGCAGAGCTTTAGGTAGTCACATGGGATTTAAAAGACAACAATTCAGCTCAATGTACGACAAATAGCTAACTCATCAGACCCTCTGCAGGGCTGTTTCTTTGTTTATTTGTTGTCATTGTTTAATTTCTAGAATGTACCTATTTTTACCAAAGGCCTCTAGAATCAGACGGTCTTGTGGACCACGCGGTCTTATGAATCATCTGATTCCTAGAGGAATTCATGTATTAGACCCCAGCCGTCGATGCGATGGGATGAGGAGATGGGGCTCTGGGAGGTAACTGGATTACTGACTTCATATAAAGAACCCCAAAGTTCTCTCTCTCTCTATTTCTGCCACATGGGAATATAGTGAGAATTCAACAGTCTCAGGACCCGACCATGCCAACAATCTCACCTTAAACTTCCAGCCTCTAGAACTGTAAGAAATAAATTTCTGGGGTGGTGCCTCTGGCTCAGTGAGCAGGGTGCTGGCCCCATATACTGAGGGTGGTGGGTTCGAGCCCAGCCCCGGCCAAACTGCAACAAAAAATAGCCGGGCGTTGTGGCAGGCACCTGTAATCCCAGCTACTTGGGAGGCTGAGGCAAGAGAATCGCCTAAGCCCAAGAGCTGGAGGTTGCTGTGAGCCCAGTCTAACGAGGGCAACAAAGTGAGGCTCTGTCTCTAAAAAAAAGAAAAGAAAAAGAAAGAAAAAAATTTCTGATGTTTATAAGCCATCCAGTCTATGTAATTTTGTTACAGAAGCCCAAACAGACAGACCAGATCGTAAAGAGGTCAAGCCTGCCTTTTCTTTTTTTTTTTTTTTGCAGTTTTGGCAGGGGCTGGGTTTGAACCTGCCATCTCCAGCATATGGGGCCAGTGCCCTACTCCTTTGAGCCACAGGCACGGCCCAAATATACATCCATCTAATTTTCTTTTCTTTTTTTTGTAACCAGGTCCCACATCAGGAAAACAATCATTGGTTTAGGACCAGAATGTCTTAAGCAGCCTCAAAGAGCCTGCTATTAGCCTCAGGATTTCTTCCCAGGGCCAAATCAAACCTGTACCAAGCCCAGCTTTTGGGTGCCACATTGCCACTTCTGACACCAACATCATTGTGGAATCTTGTTTTCGTCTGAAAGCTGTCTCCCTCTTCTTTCTACCAAATTTGTTTTAATAATTACCAGAATTTAGTGGGCATTCTCTAATCTCTCATGAAAGACTTGGTTTCCTTAAATAAGACTTTATTCAATATACAGACAGTTTGCTTTCCAAGCAGTTTTTATCTAACTGGGACTGATTTTCCAAGCACCATGTTACAGCATTTTGTGCAAGGGCTGAATCATTTTCTGCTTTCTTTGCCGTGCTGAAGAAAATTGCCATCAGAATTCTGTCAACTCTCCATATCACTTAACACTGTTCAGGAGCGCTGTGCCTCAGTTCAGAGATGGAGGAATTTGATGGGTGTAACCAGATATAATTCTTAATGCCAGGCCCTGAAAACTTTCCATTTATATCTGTCACTTCTGTATGAGGCCTGTCATTTCTCTAAAAATTTAGTGGCATATTGTAACGCCAACTCAAAATTCTCCACTCATTTCTGGCAGTGTATCTTCTGCAAGGGCTTCTAGACTTTGGTAGCACCAGGAGTTCAGCCGCGTGCTCAGGAGCCAAGCACACAGCAGCTCTCCATCCCACAAGGGCTCCAGAGTCAGAAAAAAGGGCTTTCAGGACACAACTCATGGCTCCTACAGACACTACAGACATCCTTGCCCATGGCTAGACAATTTCAATCTCCTGATGCAATTCTTACTTTGAATGTTTGGTTGTACACCGTTTTCCACTTTTTGTGGTTATCCATGGTTCTTAGCCTTCCTGTAATAAATTCACACAGTGCTTCAGAAGCCTGGGTCTGCAACTGAAATATGTCTTGAAACATGCAGTTCACAAAAGTTCTAATTAAGATTTCTGAGTTTTCACACTGTCACTGACTTTGAGATAGTGATTGAGAATTATCACAGATCTTGCCTAATGTGTCTCAACCTCTGATTGCTTCACATCCCAGGATTCCTCAGATATGGCAAATGTCCATTCTCATTTCAATTATGAGGGTGCATTTAATGTAAAACACATTGAGGGACTGCATCTTAGTACAAAATTTCTATATGAAAAATTATACATCACTAAGACTCCCAGCTACTTTAAGATTTGGAAAATGTATCTTTTTAAGTATCTCTTCCACAGCTTTGAAAATTCAAGCTGTCTCCAGAGTTTCTCTGGATCTCTTAATTTTTCATATTTCCAGAGTTTCTCCGGATCTCTTATTTCTGGAGAAATTATTTGGCTCTTCTCCAAATATTTCAAAGTATAACACTCCATTATCCTTGATTCCGAAATTCTCTCCCTCCTTCCTCACTCAGCCCTGTCAAAGACCTTGAAACAAAGGGACCTTCTGCTTCCATGTGTGTGGTAAGTTGCATTCCTGCTCAGGCTGAGCTGCTCAATCGCTGTGCCCTTTCCACAAGCAGCTTTGGGCTGCGCGTTCCCAGAGACAGGAAAGTGCACAGTGAGGGTCTGAGGAGCAGTGCACAGCCTCCCATCACCCGCCGGGCCCTCATCATCTCTACAGACCCCACCTGTTCTCCTGTGTGCTAGAAACCCCAGGACCTGAGTGCATCTACTCTCTAACTTCCCTGCTCCTTTTCAAGCTAATGCCTCTCCTTGTTGGTTATCCTTCTAGAAGCATGAAGATACCATCATTCATTGGTGCTTGTTGAACTCCAAATAGGCAAGAAGTTTTGCCTGAAGAGTACTTTGTCATTTTCACTCTGCAATTTTTATTCTAAATAAGTGTGATCACTTCTCCATCTTCCCCCAATTTTCCCGATCCAGTTGTTGCATTGCTAACTGAACTGGTGATGATCTCCAGGGCTCTTCTCCAAATATTTCAAAGGATAATACCCCATTATCCTTTCTTCCTAAATTTTCTCACTCAACCCTGTCGAAGACCTTGGAACAGAGGGACCTTCTTGAGACTTCATACTCTCACTGTAATTCATTATTTTCCTCTCATGTCTAAAGAGATAGAATCATATGGGTCCATCTGTTACAGATTAGTGCTGTGTACATTTAATGTTGCCTTTTTACCATTTCTAAATGTTTTATTCACCCCAATTCATTCCAAGTCTCATTGCTCATAGCAGCTTTTCTATATTTTTCTACTTAATCTTCTAATCCCTTTTAGCAGAAGAACCACACTCTGCACAGAACGATCAAATAAGCAGTAATATTCCCAGCCACATATCACCCCCCTTTTTTGAATTTTAACTGTTATTATACCATCTTCAGATATTATCCCTTCTTGCCACCGTGTTCTTAGCAATGATTATAAATTGTCCCTCTCAAGCATGACGTGGTTGTATACATTGAGAGAACCTTGAGAGCCATATTTCTCAAACTGTACAGCATGTGATTCCACAGTGGAGTTGAAAAGAAAGAAAGAAAGAAAGAAAGAAAGAAAGAAAGAAAGAAAGAAAGAAAGAAGAAATTATTAACTAAAAAAATAAGAGAAAGACTACATATTAATTGTTGAAAAGACTTTGCATAGAAGCAGATGCAGAGATGATTAAGATATTAGAGTTAACATGGATTTAACAATGATGATGATAAAATAATAAAGAAAGAAAATGGAGAAAAAAATAGACAAAATATATATAAAGATGTTTAATTTCAGCTGAGAAGGGAACACATTAAAATATGAAAATCATACATGTCTAAGTGAAATAAATGAAATTAAGAGGTCATGGGGCAGTTTCAACAGCACACTGAAAACAGAAGAAGGAAAGATGAATGAACTTGAAGGCCAATTAGTAGAAAATGTCTGAAGAAGAAAGGGAGGGGGGAGAAAAAAAAAACAGAACAAGAAGTAAAAATCTATAGGATATGGTCAAATATGTCAACTTGGAGTCTCAGAAGGATGACAGAAAGAGAATGAAAAATTTTTGAAATGTGATAAAAAAAAAATCACCAAAGTTTAAAAATACACAGCTTAAAAATAAGAGAAATACAAAAATCTCTTGAGCTGAATGATTTTGAAATATATATATTTCTATAATTTATATATATGTATAAGTTAATATCTCAACACTCAGAGAATTCATAATTGCTAAGTCATGGAAGAAGCCCAAGTGCCCATTGACCCACGAATGGACTAGCAAGTTGTGGTACATGTATACCATGGAATACTATGCAGCCTTAAAGAAAGATGGATACTTTGCCTCTTTAATGTCTACATGGATGGAGCTGGAACATATTCTTCTTAGCAAAGTATCTCAGGAATGGAAGAAAAAGTATTCAATGTACTCAGCTGTACTATGAAGCTAAATTAAAGCTTTTACAGGAAGGCTATAACCCAACTATAGCACAAGACTATGGGGAAAGGGCCAAGGAAGGGGAAGGGAGGGGGGAGGTTTTGGTGGAGGGAAGGTAATGGGTAGGGGCACATTTATGGTGCATCTTAGAATGGGTACAGGTGAAACTTACTAAATGCAGAATACAAATGCCTACATTCAGTAACTAAGAAAATGCCATGAAGGCTACGCTGAACAGTTTGATGAGAATACTTCAGATTGTATATGAAAGCAGTACATTGTACCCCTTGATTGCACTAATGTACACAGCTATGTTTTAACAATAAAAATAAATAAATTAAAAAAAAAATTTATAACCCAAGCCAGTTTTCTTTCCTTATGTTACCCATGATTGATTCTTTTTGGGGAAGCTATTTAATTTTCCAAAAGCAAATTCATACCCCAGAAAGGTACAGATTTAACTATGTATTTTTTAACAAGGAGGAGTCACAACAGGGCTTTTATACTTTCACGTATTTTATTGAGAAATAAGCTACAGAGGAGACTAATACACTTGGTGAAAAATGAGTTTCTTTTAACAGAACAACTGGTTTTCTTTTTTTGTTTTTTCACTGTCCAAGAAAGATAAGATTCAATTTCCTTGATAAATGAGTATGTCCAACAGCTGGCTACTCCACAAAGATTTGTGCTGCACCTTCCACGGTGTGAAGTGTTTACTGGGAGAACCACAATTCCCAGTTTCCTATGCAGCTGGGTGTGGACATATGACTGGTTTTGGCAAATAGTCATTCAAGGGAAGAGGATGCATTTTTTTTTTCCTGTCTAAGAATTTAAGAAGCAAAGTTTACTTTCCCCCTTTGTTTTTTGCTTACTCTTTCCCCACAGAGTAGCTGCATCCCTAAGGGAAGGGCAGCATTGGAAACTAAAAGCAGCATGCCTGCCAGGAGCCCCTAAATCACCATGGTGATGCTTTCTTGCTCACCATAATGTCAGTACTTCACTATAAAAGAGAAATAAAAGTCTAATGTGTTATTCTGTATCTGTCATATATTGCTGTGCAACAAACCACCCCAAAAGTTAGAGGCTTATAATAACAATGATCATTTACTTTACTCACAAAATTCTAATTTGGGCAGAGCTCTGTGGGGACAGTTGCTCTCTGATTCACCTGGCATCAGCTGCTGCAGATCTACCACGGGCTGCAGAGCTGGAGGGCTGTCAGGCAAGTGCTGGGTGTCTCTGACAGCTGAGCTGGGCTGAGGGCTGAAGCCCCCAGTTCCTCTTCCTTCTGGCCTCTTCCTGGGCTGCTTGCCTTCCTCGTGGCATAGTGAAGAAGTTCCAAGAGCAAATGTCCCAAGAGACAGGAAGTATTAATAGAAGTAGACCCTTTCTTGAAGTTTGGTCCAGAAACTGATGTAATTTCACTTCTGCCGTAATTTATTAATCAAGTGGTCATAAAGCCCAGATCCAAGGTGAGGAAACATAGATTTCACTTTTCAATGGGAAGAATGTTCAAGAATTTGGGGGCCATGTTTTAAAATCATTATTTAAATCATTGTGATTTTGAGATGTAAGTTACAATAGCTCGTATCATCATTACAACTACTACAATAAGAGAAAAGAAAAAGTGCCAATGCCATAACAGTCTTCACTTATTGTAGGTCACCAACCAATTGACAGACAGCAACAAAACATGCAAGGGGTGGTAGGATGATAATATTTGCCAATTAAAAATAAAATGAAGAGATCTTTAGGGGACTCTGCAAAGCCCCACTGAGCCCAGCTTTGAAACATACTTGCAGATCTCTTATAAAAGCAAAATAAAGATGAACACTGCAGGAGAAAATTGCCCAGAGAACATGAATAGAATATTTGCAGAACGAGAAATGAATATCCAATACAGAAAAAAAAGCTGTCATGATCATTTGTTGAGTTGCCCGTCTTAAGATTCATTTCCTCTTTTTAACAACACTGTGATTTCCTTTGAGAAATTACCACTTTCTCTCTGGCTGTGGTTCAGCAGAATTCTAATCCGGGCACTGCCCATGCTTAGCCTAAGGGTAGGCAGGTGGCTCAAGCTAATTCAACTGGAATTTGAATTGTAAGAGAAATAAAGAGACTGAAACTGTTGGGGTTCCATTCTGTTCTACAGATGGAACAGAGCTGGACAGTGATGCTCTGCTGTACTGAGTCCCGTGCTGAGTATGGGACTGCTTCCTCACCTGCAGAAATGCCTGTCCTGCCCATGCCTCACCCTGGTTCTCCAGCCTCCAGATCATCCTGTGGGCTTCTAATGCTCTTTTCTCTGAATTTCCCTTGAGTTAATCCACCAAATTGTGTTCTGTTGATCACAATGAAAGAACACTAATCTGCCCAAATGTTTTTCTACAACAGTAATGAAATAAATACAAATAGAAGCAGTAAGATATAATTTCATTTATTCAACTGGCAAAGATTCTTAAAAACTAATGATATTACCCAGTTTGTTAAGATTTTAGAAAAAATAACCCTTCTCATAATTGCTGGTGAGAGTATAAATTGATACAATCTTTCTGGAAGACAGTGCAATAGATGTCAAAAACTTAAAAGGTACACATACTGTGATCTAGTCATACAAAGTCTAGATAAAGACGTAGATACAAATATATTTATTAAGTGCTATTTATGTTAAGAAAAAATTAATAAGTATGTATATGCTATATTTATATAACTTGGGTGACAGTTTATTTAACCTATCATCGAAAAGGTGATACTTTTGAGAGTGAAAGTAAGTGTTGGTAATAATTATGCCAAGATAAGAGGCCTAAGTCAGGAAAACCAGGGCAACAATGGTCACCTGATACATAACCAATGATCAATGTTAGTACCAATGTGTTATGTCCAAATAACAGGATTCAGTCAGGTGATTAAAAATGTGAGTATATTAAAATTCTATATGTATTTGGGTCTGTTTCTGAAATTTTCTATCACTCCATTGATTTACCCATACATTTTTGTACCCATTTATGGAACATTATGGTATGTTTTATATGATAAAGCAAATCACCCAATATTACTTTTTTTAATTCTTTCAAATGCAATTTTTAATAGTATTCTTAAGTTTTATACCCATTTTCCATAACATGTTAAATTATATAATACTTTGGGGAGGAGTGATATTTTTACATATATATTTTTTTTTATTATAGATAAAAATATGCACCATAGATGTGGCCCGACACATTACTCTCCCTCCACCCAAACCTCCCCCCTCCCTTCCCCTTCCTTGGGCCTTTCCCCATAGTCTTGTGGTATAGTTGGGTTATAGCCTTCATGTGAAAGCTATAGTTTAGCTTCATAGTAGGGCTGAGTACATTGGATACTTTTTCTTCCATTCCTGGGATACTTTGCTAAGGAGAAT